>CM054163.1:3514906-3542406 GCA_028751875.1 Rapana venosa
AAAGGGGAAAAATACATGTACAGAGTAGTAGGGACAGTCACAGAGTATGTAGGGGACATTGAACAGATGTATGTAGGACAATGCACAGAGTATGTAGGGAATTTTAAAAGATGTAAGGGACGATTATTAGGACAATTAACGATGTATGTAGGGACAGATGTATGTAGGGGACTTTGAACAGATGTATGTAGGAGCAGTGCACAGATGTATGTAGGGGACATTGAACAGATGTATGTAGGGGACATTGAACAGATGTATGTAGGGGACAGATGTATGTAGGAGCAGTGCACAGATGTATGTAGGGGACATTGAACAGATGTATGTAGGGGACATTGAACAGATGTATGTAGGGGACAGTGCACAGATGTATGTAGGGGACATTGAACAGATGTATGTAGGGGACAGATGTATGTAGGGGACATTGAACAGATGTATGTAGGGGACATTGAACAGATGTATGTAGGAGCAGTGCACAGATGTATGTAGGGCACAGATGTATGTAGGGGACAGTGCACAGATGTATGTAGGGGACAGTGTACAGATGTATGTAGGGGACATTGAACAGATGTATGTAGGGGACAGTGCACAGATGTATGTAGGGGACATTGAACAGATGTATGTAGGGGACAGATGTATGTAGGGGACATTGAACAGATGTATGTAGGGGACATTGAACAGATGTATGTAGGGGACAGATGTATGTAGGGGACAGTGTACAGATGTATGTAGGGGACAGTGCACAGATGTATGTAGGGGACAGTGTACAGATGTATGTAGGGGACAATGCACAGATATGTAGGGGACAGATGTATGTAGGGGACAGTGTACAGATGTATGTAGGGGACATTGAACAGATGTATGTAGGGGACAGTGTACAGATGTATGTAGGGGACATTGAACAGATGTATGTAGGGGACAGTGTACAGATGTATGTAGGGGACATTGAACAGATGTATGTAGGGGACAGTGCACAGATGTATGTAGGGGACAGTGTACAGATGTATGTAGGGGACATTGAACAGATGTATGTAGGGGACAGTGTACAGATGTATGTAGGGGACATTGAACAGATGTATGTAGGGGACAGTGTACAGATGTATGTAGGGGACATTGAACAGATGTATGTAGGGGACAGATGTATGTAGGGGACAATGCACAGATGTATGTAGGGGACAGATGTATGTAGGGGACATTGAACAGATGTATGTAGGGGACAGATGTATGTAGGGGACATTGAACAGATGTATGTAGGGGACAGATGTATGTAGGGGACATTGAATAGATGTATGTAGGGGACAGATGTATGTAGGGGACATTGAACAGATGTATGTAGGGACAATGCACAGATGTATGTAGGGGACAGTGCACAGATGTATGTAGGGGACATTGAACAGATGTATGTAGGGGACAGTGCACAGATGTATGTAGGGGACAGATGTATGTAGGGGACATTGAACAGATGTATGTAGGGGACAGATGTATGTAGGGGACATTGAACAGATGTATGTAGGGGACAGTGCACAGATGTATGTAGGGGACATTGAACAGATGTATGTAGGGGACAGATGTATGTAGGGGACAATGCACAGATGTATGTAGGGGACAGATGTATGTAGGGGACATTGAACAGATGTATGTAGGGGACAGATGTATGTAGGGGACATTGAACAGATGTATGTAGGGGATAGTGCACAGATGTATGTAGGGGACAGTGTACAGATGTATGTAGGGGACAGTGCACAGATGTATGTAGGGGACAGATGTATGTAGGGGACATTGAACAGATGTATGTAGGGGACAGATGTATGTAGGGGACATTGAACAGATGTATGTAGGGGACAGATGTATGTAGGAGCAGTGCACATATGTATGTAGGGGACAGATGTATGTAGGGACAATGCACAGATGTATGTAGGGACAATGCACAGATGTATGTAGGGACAATGCACAGATGTATGTAGGGGACAGATGTATGTAGGGGACAGATGTATGTAGGGGACAGATGTATGTAGGGGACAGATGTATGTAGGAGCAGTGCGCAGTATGACATGGCTGCAGAATGCGCTTTGATTTGTTTACTTTACAAGATTCAGCGCTATATAAATTCCATATATTATTATTATTATTATTATTATTAATGTGTAACATTTCCATATGTTTCGTTTTTCTCATGCACTGTCACATATCATACCACCTGAGTATGGAGTGTGGTGAGATGTTTGTGTTTGCAACCTATTTCACCACTGTCAACACTCCTGACCCCTCGTGACATGGTACTTACTTGACTCAGAGAATCGTGCCAAAGGAGTAACGCTGCTAATCGTGTACCCTCACTACCAAATTACAAATTTTTTAAAAATATAAGTTTGTTTTTAATCACTAAATGCATAGAATTGATGGAAAAATTCCAGATACATGAATCAGTGCACCAAAGCAGCAATTGTATAGCAACTTCAGGGAACAATCCCTGGATACTTCAGCATAGGCTGGAACCATGCACTTAGTTATTGTCAGATTTCCAGTTCAGCGCTGTAAAGAACTGTCAGGCTGTCTTGGGCTTTCAGTCCTGAGAATCACAATGTCCTGAGAAACATGTCACATTGTCCTGAGAAACATGTCACATTGTCCTGAGTAACACATGTCACAGTGTCCTGAGAAACACATGTCACAGTGTCCTGAGAAACACATGTCACAAGAAACACCTGTCACAGTGTCCTGAGAAACACCTGTCACAGTGTCCTGAGAAACATGTCACAGTGTCCTGAGAAACATGTCACAGTGTCCTGAGTAACACCTGTCACAGTGTCCTGAGTAACACCTGTCACAGTGTCCTGAGAAACACCTGTCACAGTGTCCTGAGAAACACCTGTCACAGTGTCCTGAGAAACACACGTCCCAATGTTGCTTAGAAACACACGCCTGTCCCAATGTTGCTTAGAAACGCACGTCCCAATGTTGCTTAGAAACGCACGTCCCAATGTTGCTTAGAAACACACGTCCCAATGTTGCTTAGAAACACACGTCCCAATGTTGCTTAGAAACACACGCCTGTCACAATGTTGCTTAGAAACACACGTCCCAATGTTGCTTAGAAACACACGCCTGTCCCAATGTTGCTTAGAAACACGCGTCACAATGTTGCTTAGAAACACACGTCACAATGTTGCTTAGAAACACACGCCTGTCACAATGTTGCTTAGAAACACGCGTCACAATGTTGCTTAGAAACACACGCCTGTCCCAATGTTGCTTAGAAACACGCGTCACAATGTTGCTTAGAAACACACGTCACAATGTTGCTTAGAAACATACGTCCCAATGTTGCTTAGAAACACACGTCACAATGTTGCTTAGAAACACACGTCACAATGTTGCTTAGAAACACACGTCACAATGTTATTAGGAACACACGCCTGTCACACCTGTCCTGAGAAACACACGTCCCAATGTTATTAGAAACACACGTCCCAATGTTGCTTAGAAACACACGTCCCAATGTTGCTTAGAAACACACGTCCCAATGTTGCTGAGAAACACACGTCCCAATGTTGCTGAGAAACACACGTCCCAATGTTGCTTAGAAACACGCGTCACAATGTTGCTTAGAAACACACGTCCCAATGTTGCTGAGAAACACACGTCCCAATGTTGCTGAGAAACACACGTCACAATGTTATTAGAAACATACGTCACAATGTTATTAGAAACACACGTCCCAATGTTGCTTAGAAACACACGCCTGTCCCAATGTTGCTTAGAAACACACGTCCCAATGTTGCCTAGAAACACACGTCCCAATGTTTCCTAGAAACACACGTCCCAATGTTGCTTAGAAACACACGTCCCAATGTTGCTTAGAAACACACGTCCCAATGTTGCCTAGAAACACACGTCCCAATGTTGCTTAGAAACACACGTCCCAATGCTGCTTAGAAACACATGTCACAATGTTGCTTAGAAACACACGCCTGTCCCAATGTTGCTTAGAAACACACGCCTGTCACAATGTTGCTTAGAAACACACGTCACAATGTTGCTTAGAAACACACGTCACAATGTTGCTTAGAAACACACGTCCCAATGTTGCTTAGAAACACACGTCCCAATGTTGCTTAGAAACATACGTCACAATGCTGTTTAGAAACACACGTCCCAATGTTGCTTAGAAACACACGTCACAATGTTGCTTAGAAACATACGTCACAATGTTGCTTAGAAACACACGTCACAATGTTATTAGAAACACACACCTGTCCTGAGAAACGCACGTGTTACAATGCTGGTGGTGGTGTGTGTGTGTGTGTCTGCTGCTGTGTGTGTGTGTGTGTGTCTGCTGCTGTGTGTGTGTGTGTGTGTGTCTGCTGCTGTGTGTGTGTGTGTCTGTGTGTGTGTGTGTGTGTCGTGTGTGTTGCTGCTGTGTGTGTCTGCTGCTGTGTGTGTGTGTGTTCTGTGTGTGTGTGTGTGTGTGTGTGTGTGTGTCTGTGTGTGTTGCTGCTGTGTGTGTGTGTGTCTGCTGTGTGTGTGTGTGTGTGTGTTGCTGCTGTGTGTGTGTGTGTGTGTGTGTGTGTGTCTGCTGCTGTGTTGTGTGTGTGTGTGTGTGTGTGTGTGTCTGCTGTGTGTGTGTGTGTCTGCTGTGTGTGTGTGTGTGTGTGTGTCTGCTGTGTGTGGTTGTGTGTGTCTGCTGTGTGTGTGTGTGTGTGGTGTTGTCTGCTGTGTGTGTTGTGTGTGTGTGTGTGTGGTGTGTGTGGTGTGGTCTGCTGCTGTGTGTGTGTGTGTGTGTGTGTGTGTGTCTGCTGTGTGTGTGTGTGTCTGCTGCTGTGTGTGTGTGTGTGTGTGTGTGTGTGTCTGCTGTGTGTGGTTGTGTGTGTCTGCTGTGTGTGTGTGTGTGTGTGTGTCTGCTGCTGTGTGTGTGTGTGTGTGTGTGTGTGTGTGTGTCTGCTGCTGTGTGTGTGTGTGTGTGTCTGCTGTGTGCAGGAGAGCATCTGGGGGCCGGCCCCGGCAGTGAACCCCCGGGAGATCCGGGGCAACGTGGTGCAGACCAGCAGCAACAACGACCACGGCTTCACCGAGGTGGGGGGCGGGGGCAAGTCCAAGGGCGCCAAGAAGAAGAAGAAGATGCAGAGGATGGACCCCGGCGCCTTGTTGGGCTTCACCGTCGCCAAAGACCCCAACCGCAAAAACGCGGGGAGATCGAGAGCATCGACTGACCGTGGTGGTGGTGGTGGTGTTGCTGGTGGCAGTGGCGGGGGGCTACTCTTGTCTTAAAACTGTCCACTCTTGTGTGGTGGTGTAGGCGTGGTTTGTTGGTGGTGTGTGTGTGGAGAGAGAGAGAGGAAGAGTGCGTTGTGAGGAGATACACGTGTGTGTGTGTGTGTGTGTGTGTGTGTGTGTTGCCTGCTGTGCTTTTGGCGCAGGCAGGTGAAGGAAGAAGGTGTGGAGGAGAGTTGTGAACATCCACTGTGTGGGTCTTTGTTTGGTGCATGGAGGGGGGGGTGTGTGTGTGTGTGCGTGCGTGCGTGCATGCATGAAAATGAGTGTGTGCTTGAAACAGTGTTCCAGATGCGATGTGTAAAGAAAGCAGGAGAGAGAGAGAGAGAGTAGGACTGATTGGAATGTGTACAGGCATGGGCAATGAGAATGCGGTCTGCAGAATCGAGACTTGCTGCTTCATTCATTCATTCGTCACTTAGAGCTCAGGAGAAATAGCCATTCTGGTGGCCAGGGATGTGTGAGGTGTAGTGGTGGTGGTGACGATGATGATGTTTCCATAAAACGTGGGTGTGAAACGGTGAGTGAATGAGTGAGTGTGGGGTGAAAGGGGGGAGTGTGAAAGAATGCCTTGTGTCGGAGCTGAGTAAAAGTTGGTAGCAGAAATGGTTCTCTGAGTAGATGATGGCTGGCTGGCTGATGCATGTGCCCGTGTGTGCGTGCGTGTATGATGAAAAAAGAGATGTGAATCTAGCATGTGTAGTAAGAATGTTGGGTTTAAATGAAGTTGTTGATCGTGACATGGGTTACAGGTCTTAATCGGTTATGGGTCTTAATGATCAGGAAAGAATTATATTGTAGCCATCAAGTTTTATAGCGAGTTTAGATGGGGAGAAAGGAGGAAGTAGGTAATAAGGCTCTGTAGGAAACAAAATAAACAGCGGCTGAACCATTGCATCTGATAGTTTAGAAAAAGGTAATTTGATCTTTCCTTGACTGAAAACAGATATAATCTGTTGGAAAAGCACGTCTGATAGTTTAGAAAAAGGTAATTTGATCTTTCCTTGACTGAAAACAGATATAATCTGTTGGAAAAGCACGTCTGATAGTTAAGAAAAATGTCATTTGATCTGCCCATGTGTGGAATATTTCTGCCCATGTCTGGAATATTTCTTCCTTTGTCTGGAATATGTGACACTTCACCACGTAATGAGTCGCAGAGCACCAGGGGTCAGTCTTTAGTTGTTGATATGTTTTAAATTTGCAATAAAAGGACTACTCAATATGTACAGGAAACAGATTGGCAATTGGACATTTCTATGAAAAGTTATTGCAAATTGAAATGGTAGACTGCAGAAAATGACAAACTGAAAAACGGACAAGTTTTGCGTAGTAATAAGTGGGGAGAATGAGGGCTTGGGTGTTTTCAAATGCGTTTTTTAAAAGCAAAAGGAAACACTTATGCCTTGACAGTTCAGTACATAGTTAAATAATCAATCAAAATCTGAAAATCGCTATCCTGACCCCCACCTGCCTTTAAGAGCTCCTGGCGGAAAAATGAGTCAGGTGCAAAGCGACTCATTTCATGGTGGAACGTCACATATAGGGAAAATCTGTTGGAAAAGCACATCTAGTAGTTGAGAAAAATGTCATTTTATCTTTCCCTTGTCTGAAATATATGGAAAATCTGTTGGAAAAGCACATCTAGTAGTTGAGAAAAATGTCATTTTATCTTTCCCTTGTCTGAAATATATGGAAAATCTGTTGGAAAAGCACATCTAGTAGTAAGGGAAAATGTCATTGTAGCAGCTTGTGGCTTTTTGTGTATGTTAGAAATGAAAATTTACTTTAAAAGAATTCATAAAGTTATGAGGTTAATGTTCCTAGCGTTTGTTGAAAAATGATATTTCACTAAAAAGACAGTCTGATGAGAAACACATTTGATTGTTAACGAGTTATAGTTGTAGCAGCTTATTGTGTCCAGTGTATGTTGAAAATACAAGTTTGATATTTAAAAAAACCCGAACTATAGTAGCTAATAGTTCTTCGTGTCTAGGCAGTGTTGATTGCAGGCTGCGACATTGCAGGATCCCCACACACTACCTGCCTACCTACCTACCTGCCTACTACCTGCATAACACGTCAGGCAGGGCAGAGGCCCGTCACCTGACAGTGGTGTGCCATGGCAGCAGCGGCCGTGTGTTTAGCTGTGCTCTCCAATCACCAGTTCTGTTACAAAGGCTCTGACCTGTCCCCATTTCTGTTACAAAGGCTCTGACCAGTCACCATTTCTGTAACAAAGGCTCTGACCAGTCACCATTTGTTATGAAGTTTCAATAATTTATTTTTAATTTATTTTTTATTATTATTATTCTATTTTATTATTTTTATTTTTATTATTAATTTATTAGCTATTAAAGTTCGTTTTTTTAAATATCAAACTTGTATCATAACATTTGCTCTTGTCTAAAATCTAAAATCACCAAATGTGAATAGACGTTAAACTGAAGATATCAGTCACCATTTCTGTTACAAAGGCTGTAAAATTTCGGAGATAGAATTCAGTGTATCAGGCACACAACAGTGATAGAGATGTATAGCAAGACATTTTTTGTCTGCTCATGAAGAAGCGAGTTTCAGTGTTGTGCTCTTGTTGGTTCAGGTTCAAGCAGCACTGTTGCCAGCTTTGGTAGGCTGTGTTGTCGTGTTTGGCAGTATATTCTTCTTTTTTTCTTTCTTTCTTGTATGGAAAGCTGGTTGCGAAATCGTGTGGTCTTGTTAGTATATTGACAGTCTTGATACAGTGTAAAGTGGGGATGCTAAGTTTTAGACCAGGAACAACATCCAATCATCACTCATTCATCAGTACAGCCAGCCAGCCGTTCATTTATTCATTCATGCATTCATTCCTTAAGGTGCTGTATAAAGTAAAATGAGGTTGTTGTTGGATTAGAGTTCCAACATGGGTGCAAGCATGCACAAGTGTGTACGCATGCACACATATTTCATGCATGCATTCACACAACACATGTTTATAGAAGCATGCACACAAGTACACACATATACAAAGTCTGTGCATGCGCGCGCGCACACACACACACACACGCCATACACCACACACTATGGGTTTTTTTTTAAATTTCAAATTAGTTTTTTGTATTGGCTGCTGAAAATATGTGTGCTGATTATTTTCTTAGTTATTTTCTGTATTATTTCTCGGTCCTTGTTCAATACTGTACCAAAGCCTTGTGCCTGTTGTGTTACTGATCGTAGGATAGGGCATGTATCAACAGTTTTGGGTTTCTGGAAATGTGGCCTGTGATTTCTTTGTGGGTGGGTGGGTGCTCATGTTTTTTCCTTTGTGCTAGTGCAGGTGTGTGTTGGTGTGTGTGAGAGTGTGTATGTGTGTTAGTGTTAGTGTGTGTGCACACACACAAAATGTTATGAATATGTGTGCGTGTGAGATTTAAAAGAGAGACTGTGTGTGTGTTTCCCTTTTATTTTTAAGAAAATGTACTTCTTTAAATGATCTTTTAAAAATCATTTAATATTATCAGTATCTTTTACATTCCTTGAAGGGTTATTCTAATGAAAGTTTAAAAACAAAGGCCGCCCCCCCAAAAAAAGCCCAACCCCCCTCCCAAAAAAAAATCCCAACCAAAAAAAACAACAAACAAAAACAACAGCAAACGAAAAAAAACCACCAGAAAAAAACAACGACCACCACCCACTGTGCTGTGTGCATCATTGTGTTAAGCAAACTAGTGGAGAACAGTGAGTAAGTAAAGCAAGTTTCAGAACCACAGAGGAAGGAAGGGACATACGTGCCTATAGCTGTGTGCAGAACACCGCTACATACATACACACCACACCACACCCAATATTGCTGGAGTCAGATAGTCTATCCAAACTTTTTTTGTGTTTGCTTGTATGGAAAAAATAAAAACCCACACCAAATTAATAGAGTTTTCTTTCTGAAACATAAAAAAGTACTTTGTTACCATGTTTTAAAAGTGATCTACTATTGTTTTCTTTTTAAATTTTGGGTGGGGAAGGGTTGGGGAATAGGTTTACTCGTACACAAAACAGCTACCTTTTGGAATAATTTGATGTGACTATGCTTACCTTGAGAGTGTATATCGTGTAAAGTGACTTCACCAATTGTGATAGTATGGTTTTGGGTTTGTCTAGGGGTTTTATTTGAGGGGGGGGGGGTTCTTTGTTCCTGGGCTAGAGCGTTCCAAGGTTCACCAGCGGGGAGGTTTTGCTGATGTGACCGTTATTGCCCCCACCATGAAGGTAGCTGAGTTATGACTTGGAGATGCGTGCTGGACATGTTTGTGTTTCTGTAACCCACCAAATGCCGACGTGAACGAAGCGATCTTTATCACGCTTTTTTCATCCTCTGCATGTGTTGGGTCTCCCCTTGAAGCTGACCTGGGAGATCGTAGAAATCTCCACCCTTAATTCACCAGACGCTGCCAAGGTTTGAACTCACGACTTCATGGACCCGTGGGATTGAAGTGGAAGAATCTTAACCACTCGGCTGTAGTGTCCGTCATGTGATGGTGTGAAGTGGGGGGAGTTTGTTCAGTGAAGTTGTACGCGGAGTCGCTTTACAATTGAAAAATTGTTTCCATTGATTTAGAATTTGTACCTAACAACCCTCCCTCTGTTGTTTGGTAAGAGAGGCATACAGAGTTGTTGGGTGTGGGGGAGAATATTTTGAAGACATGTGGAGCAGTATTGTATTGAAAGTCTGAGGATTGAACAGCAGCATTGGTTAGCTGAAGGAAAGAAGTCTGGCCTTGTTTTGGTTTTGAACTTGAGTTTTGTTATTGACTCCCCTCCCCACTTTTTTGTTGTTGTTTTCTTAGATTTAACCTTGTTTTAACTTTTAAGACACGATTTGTTTAAAATCAGAAAATTGCGCAAGTTCTCCCTGCCTATATGGGAGTCCAGTTAATTGAATGAATGAACCCAGACGGTCGTACCACCTGATGGATGTGTGCTTCTGTTGTACATTCAGCTAGCAGCACGGTTCCATTTCTCTGTGTACATGTTCAGGATGACCTAACTTGAATGCTTGCTTTGCTTTAGTTAAACGCGAAGCATCCTATGGGGAGGGACTTGGTTCTTCAGCCTGCGACGAGACAGGTCAGAACGTCTGTCATGTTGTCTGTCTGTCTGTCCGTCTGTCTGTCTGACAGCGAGTGAGTTCTAAATATCGCCTGGCAGCTCCAGTATCTTTCCTTTGTTTTGAGTTTGTAATTGTGTTGTCTTTAGCTGGTAGAGGCATTAGTTGTGTGTGTTCAGGTTTTGTGTTTGGGGTTTTAGGGTGGCAGGCATTGCATGCAAAATATCCCTGATAATGTTTGCTTACTTTTTTTGGGGGTGGGGGTGGGGTAAGCACTGTAGTGTGTACCAAGGCACTTTCTTTACCTGAATGAGGCAGCTGTCTACGATGGCTGTATGGTAATCTCTGATGCCTGTGTGGGCAGAGTTGGGTGTGCTGGTTCTCTTCAAATCATCAACCTGTAGCAGCTGGTGACAGTAACAACCACAGAATGATTTAACAGCGAACATCGTTGTCTGTTAATGAAGCAGTTCATTTGATGATGCCCCCTGACTTTGTCAATGGACACATCTCTTAAAAGGGAAAGGGAAAAAAGCCCTGGCCTTCAATGAGCCTTACAGTCTAACTGATCATGAAAATGACAACAGATTTCTGAAAAAAAGAAGAAGAAAATCTGTATTTTGGCAGAGTCGTGTAACTCTTTCGCTCAAATTTTTCTCAAATTTTTCGTTGGATATGCCATTCCTAAAACATGCCCAACTGATAAAGAAGATTAGGAAGAAAGAGCTGAACGCACGTTAAGTTTTGTGTTTGGTGTGAAGCTGCGTGTTCTTTGGCAGTGCAGAATGATGATTGGCTTCGTGCCACTAGGACTGAAATGCATGCAGTCGTTACAGTTAGCAGCAGACAGGTAAAAAAACAACTGCTGCTGCTGTTTTGTTTTATGTTTTGTTCTATCAGGCCTTTCGGGAACCTCCCCCCCCCCCCCAAAAAAAAAAAAGTGCGTAAAACCAGACAGACTCCTGAGTGACAGCTGCAGCCTAGCCCCGAAGATGGTGTGTGATGTGTGTGTTTGTGTGTGTTGTTAGGTGGTGTGTGTATGTTGTATTGTGGTGTTATGGTGTGTAGTGTATGTGTGTGGTAGGGTAGTTGTGTTGGTGTGATGTGTTTGTAGTGTGTGTTGTGTGTGATGTGTGTGTGTGTGTGTGTAAGTGTGTGTAGGTGTTGGTTAGGGTAGTATGTGTGTGTGTGTGTGGTTGGGTGTGATGTGTGTGATGGTGGTTTGGGTGTGATGTGTGGTGTTGTGGTTGGGTGAGTTGTGTGTGGTGTGTGGGTGGTAGGTGTGAGTGTGTGTGTGTTAGGTGTGGTGTGTGGTTAGGTGTGAGTGTGTGGTGGTGTGGTTGTGGTTGTGTGTGTGTGGTGTTAGGTGTGTGTGTGTGTTAGGTGTGTGTGGTGTGTGTGTGTGTTGGGTGTAGTGTGTGTGGGTTAGTGTGGTGTAGGTGTGTGGTTTAGTGGTGTGAGTGTGTGTGGTTAGGGTGTGAGTGTGTTGGTGTTGTGGGGGTGTAGTGTGTTGTGGTTAGGGTGTGTGTGTGGTTGGTGTGGTGTGTTTAGGGTGTGAGTGTGTGTGTGTGGTTAGGGTGTGTGTGTGGGTTAGGGGTGTGTGTGTGTTAGGGTGTGTGTGTGTGTGGTGTGGTGTGGTGTGTGTGTGTTGGTTAGGTGTGGTGTGTGGTTAGGTGGTGTGAGTGTGTGTGTAGTGTGGTGTGTTAGGGTGTGAGTGTGTGTGTGTGGTTAGTGGTTAGGGTGTGAGTGGTGTGTGTGTGTGGTTAGGGTGTGTGTGTGTGTGTGTGGTTAGGGGTGTGGTAGTGTGTGTGTGGTTAGGGTGTGATGTGTGGTGTGTGTGGTTAGGGTGTGAGTGTGTGTGTGTGTGGTTAGGTGTGTTGTGTGTGTGTGTGTAGTGTGTGTGTGGTTAGGGTGTGAGTGTGTGTGTGGTTTGGGTGTGTGTGTGGTTTGGTGTGGTGTGTGTGTGTGTGTTGGTTGGGTGTGGTGGAGTGTGGTGTGTGGTTTGGGTGTGAGTGTGTGTGTGTGTGTGGGTGTGAGGTGTGTGTGAGTGTGTGTGTGTGTGGTTTGGGTGTGTGGTGGGTGTGTGTGTGTGTGTGTGTGGTTTGGGTGTGAGGTTGGGGGTTCACTGCTGTGCTGTGGTGACGTCAAAAGGCAGATGATGGCGGAATGGAATCGACATTTCAGTGTGTGTGTGTGGGTTTTTTGGTGGTTAGTTTTGGATGATGTAATATGAAAGCAAGTGCTGCTTTTATGTTCTTGCCTAAAACAGTTATTATTATCAATATTCAGTGTTATGATGATGGGAATGATGATTAGGTATGTTGATTTCTTTTCTTTCTTATGAGGCAGTTACTGTTTTGCTTTTAAAAATTTTTTAAATGGTTATATTGGTGCTAAAAAAAAAATAAAAAAAAATAACCACAAGCTGTAGTCTGTAGTCTAGCACAGCACCTTGCTAAGTTTAAAAGTGAAAAGAGTATTATTACAATTAACAAAAAAAACAAGCTGGAAAAAGCAAGTCGGAAGTGAAATTGTTTTCTGTGAAAGCGATGCCGTGAGGTGAGTTCTGTTTAAACTTGTTGTTGACGCGCCGTACACATTGGAAGAGTGACACAAGAGTAAAGTTGAAGTGGTGACTAACTTGATGTGCCTCCTGCTGCTATTTGTTCTTTCTTTGTTTCTCCAAATGAAAAACAAAACAAAACAACCAGACATAAACAAAGACCCACTGTTCTGTGATAACTTGTATATAGAATCCTGCTGGGGTCGGCATTATCTGTTACTGAATTCGTACGTACATCATGATTCATTTTGCTTAGTATTCATGTTCGCCTAGGGTTTAGTTAGCTATCATTGGTGTGGTTGAAGGGTTTGGACATTTCCTCATTTCGGCTGATTCGTTTTGCCTTTTGTCTATGCATAGCTTGATAATGGAGAGAAAGATTCAACAACTCTGTGTGAAACTATACATCGTTTCAGTTCATTTGTATCGTACGATCTGGCGTTTGTGTGGGATGACTGATGGTTAGCCACTTGACGAGTCAGGGCGATTGTTTTCTGTGGGGAATTGGTGGTTTGAACCTTGAAACTGTTTTTCTGTTTTGTTTGTAGCAGAATGCAAGAAATAAAGTACAAAGAACTGTTTGAAAGAAGACTAAAAAGTTGTAATGGAACACATAAGGATTCAGTCAGAATAGAGCTTATAGTTCTCATTGTGTTTTGTTGGTATAGACAAGACCAAGAATGAGAAAAAAATTATTTTGATATTGTCTCATCCCAAAGTTTTTAGATATTTTGTGATTCAATTGTGTGTGTGTTTTTATTTTTTTTTATTTTAATCTTTTATTTCGAGGATAATGTGTTTGTGAGTTTGATTGAGTGTCTGTGTGTGTGTGTTTAATTCTGCCATCATCGCTGGTCAGATTTACATCAGTTCTGAAATTAGTATCCAAAGTTTGTGGTAAGATTTTTCTCATAAATTTTTTTTATATCTACTTGTACATCAGTTCTGAAATTAGTATCCAAAGTTTGTGGTAAGATTTTTCTCATAATTTTTTTTTATATCTACTTGTAAAACAAATTTGACCTGTACCAGCAAAATGACATAAATTTGGTTTTGACTATTTGTTGTTCTTTTTGTCAAAGAATTATGCAACATATTCATAATGTGCATTGCTCAGAATCGTGGTGAGGGGAGGAAAAAAGAGCAAGCACATGCACTGCTGTAGGGTGTGGCTCTAGACTTGCGACTTTTTCAGGCGCAGTTTTGCTCTCCTAGTTGGGTGGGGAGGCTCTGTGTAGGGTTTTGGTTTAAGAACAGGTTTGTTGATATCTCTGGGGGAAAAGTCCACCACCCAAATGTGCTTTACCTGAAGTGAGGTGACATCAAGAGGACGAGGCAGGACAGGTGGGTGTATCACACTGAGGAAGACGATGTACGAGGAGGGCTGGGCTTGAGCAGGGGGCATTGGGCAGGCTGCGGTTGGGAGACAGCCAGCCAGAAAGTGTTTGTTTTTCTTGTTGGTTTTTCCCAGCAGATTGACAGACGCCAGGCACCAATGGTGTGTGGTGATGACAGAGAGTACAGTGTGCCTCCATTGCATTTAATAAAACTTGAGGTTTTATTTACTTGTATTGTGGTGGTTATGAAACTCAAGACAATACAAACCTAACTTAAAGTTATTTTTGTATTTTATACCACTTAAAGTCACGGCAGATTTCTCTCTGTGAAATTCAGGCTGCTCTCTCTCCCTGGGGAGAGTGCATCACCACAAGAGCAGCGCCACCCTTTTTCTTTTTCTTTTTCCTGTCTGCAACTGTATTTGTTTCCCTATCAGAGTGGCTTTTTTCTACATAATTTTGCCAGGGACAACTTTGTTGTTGCCGTGGGTTCTTTTATGTGCGCTAAATAATTATGTGTGACACACGGGACCTCGGTTTATCGTCTCATCCGAAAGACTAGCGCCCAGACCACCACTCATGGTCTAATGGATGGGGGGAAAGTTTCGGGTCCAACGAGATTCAAACCACCGCACACTTCCGACCCGGACTTTTCGCTTTTTTGACAGACGCGTTACCTCTAGACCACCGATCCAGTTAGGTTGAGGGGTAGAGAAAAGGAACATTGACAAAAAAAGATAATTTAGTGATCATTACAAATATAGATAAAAGATGATAATTTAGTGATCATTACAAATATAGATAAAAGATAATTTAGTGATCATTACAAATATAGATAAAAGATGATAATTTAGTTATCATTACGAACATAGATAAAAGATGATAATTAAGTGATCATTACAAATATAGATAAAAGATGATAATTAAGTGATCATTATGAATATAGATAAAAGATGATAATTTAGTGATCATTACGAACATAGATAAAAGATGATAATTTAGTGATCATTACGGATATAGATAAAAGATGATAATTTAGTGATCATTGCAAATATAGATAAAAGATGATAATTTAGTGATCATTATGAATATAGATAAAAGATGATAATTTAGTGATCATTATGAATATAGATAAAAGATGATAATTTAGTGATCATTACGGATATAGATAAAAGATGATAATTTAGTGATCATTACGAACATAGATAAAAGGTTATTGGTGATCATTATGAACATAGATAAAAGATGATAATTTGGTGATCGTTACGAATATAGATAAAAGATAATAATTTTGTGATCATTAGGAACATAGATAAAAGATGATAATTTAGTGATCATTACGGATATAGATAAAAGATGATAATTTAGTGATCATTACGGATATAGATAAAAGATGATAATTTTGTGATCATTAGGAACATAGATAAAAGATGATAATTTAGTGATCATTAGGAACATAGATAAAAGATGCTAATTTTGTGATCATTAGGAACATAGATAAAAGATAATTTAGTGATCATTAGGAACATAGATAAAAGATGATAATTTTGTGATCATTAGGAACATAGATAAAAGATGATAATTTAGTGATCATTAGGAACATAGATAAAAGATGATAATTTAGTGATCATTAGGAACATAGATAAAAGATGATAATTTTGTGATCATTAGGAACATAGATAAAAGATGATAATTTTGTGATCATTAGGAACATAGATAAAAGATGATAATTTTGTGATCATTAGGAACATAGATAAAAGATGATAATTTTGTGATCATTAGGAACATAGATAAAAGATGATAATTTTGTGATCATTAGGAACATAGATAAAAGATGATAATTTCACTTACATAAGAATATCGCAACTAACCTGTTGTTTACAAAACGGCTTGTAACTGCTCTATTAAAAAATAGAAAGGGTGAGGGGGGAAAAAAAAACACACAAAAATATTGTGTACCAGGTTTTGATTTGGTTTTTGAAACAGCATGTAAAAAAACTGCTCTATAGAAAGGGGAAGAAGGAGAAAAAAAAAACAGAAAAAAAATATTGTGTACCATGTTTTGAAACAGGATGTAAAAACTGCTCTATAGAAAGGGGAAGAAGGAGAAAAAAAAACAGAAAAAAAAATTTGTGTACCTGGTTTTGGTTTGGTTTTTGAAATGATTTGGATTGTTTGAAAAATGGACATGGTTTGGATGTGTTGGTTTGGAGTGTGGCATGACATGGCTCAGGACGGTAACGGTGCGACCGTCTCCATGCCCGCTGCTTGTGGAGGAAGGCTAGGCCCCAGCCAGGGCTGTGAAGGAGGGCGTGTTCATGTCTTGACGACCGGGCCACGCTGAACGGGACACCCATGCCTGCCTGGTCATCGCAGCCCTGTCGCTGTGAGAAACACAACAGTTGGTTGACCAAAACAGGAAAAAAAAAGAACAGTTGGTTGACCATAAAAAGGAAAAAAAGAACAGTTGGTTGACCATAAAAAGGAAAAAAAGAACAGTTGGTTGACCATAAACAGGAAAAAAAGAACACTTGGTTGACCATAAACAGGAAAAAAAGAACACTTGGTTGACCATAAACAGGAAAAAAAGAACACTTGGTTGACCATAAACAGGAAAAAAAGAACACTTGGTTGACCATAAACAGGAAAAAAAGAACACTTGGCTCTTTCATGCTTTCTCCTCTCACTTTGCTTCACTCCTTGGTTTCCTGCCAACCCCTTCAGTTTTGGTTTTGTGTTTTTGTTTTAATTTTTTATATAATATTTTTAAGATGGCTAAAGAGTTTGATGGATGTAATTTTGTGGGGGAGGGGGGGCTTTTAAAAAATGTCTGTAACTGTGGAGAGTTGTCTCGACTTTCGGCAAGATGGGTTTCTTGGTGGTTTGAAGTTGATGCTGAAACCTGTGTCAGGCTTATGAACGGTGGTTGTAACACAATGGAAGAATTTTTTTTTCTCCCCACCTTGAGAAACTTTTTTCTGACAGGTTTGATGCTGGAAACGGCAGGGAAAAGGCCTTTGGTGGTGGTAACTTTTCTTCTTGTTGTTGTTGTGATGATTTCATTTCCCACACCCCCCCTTTTTAAAAAAAATCACATCCCCTCCGAGGCCACAGATTGCAAGATGGGTATATCTGTGTGTGTCGTGTCATCCATCCATGCCACCGGCCATAGCTGGCCTGCTCTGGAATACGGATCTGTAGGTTTTTAACATGGGCGCAAAATGTAATCCCTGTGTTTGCACATAGGACCTCAGTGTCCAGTCACATCTGAAGGAGCTTGAGGCTGTGGACTCTAGGGTTAGGGGTCGGGGGGTGGGAGGGTGGTAGGGGGGTGTGGGGGTGTGAGCTGGTGGTAAGAGCCTTGAGCTCATGATTGGATAGCGTGGGATGGAGCCTCCAGTGAGTGAGATGCCTGATGATGATGATGGTGATGATGGTGGTGATGATGGTGATGATGATGATGGTGATGGTGGTGATGATGGTGATGTGGTGATGGTGATGATGATGATGGTGATGATGATGGTGATGATGGTGATGATGATGATGGTGATGATGATGATGATGGTGATGATGATGATGATGGTGTAGGGGATTTTTCATCAGTGGCCACTCCACTGCCCGCAGCAGTCCTGCAGATGAGACCACGGCTGAGGTGTCCTGAGTGCCAACACAAGCGTGCATCTTGTGCAGTGTTAAAACCCTGTTCCGCCTTGCAGAAGAATAGACCGCTGTGCGCCTGTAGGAATGAATGAATGAAGGAATGACAGACTGTAAAGCAACAGCAGCAGCAGCACCCGGTAGTGTAGACGTCGTCCCTAAGTTGGAGTTCAGCGGCCTTCATGGTGGGCAGAAACGGTCACCTGTATAAATTGCTGTTGGTGAATCACAGAGCTCTTGCTGAGGACAAATAAAACCCTCTCCAAGAAAGAAAAATTCCACATGCGCGCATGGTAAAAACCTGTTCCACCTTTCATATCAGTAGGCCATTTTGTGACAATTGGGAAAAAAACAAAAAATGTATGCACACAGGTGTCATGTTTAAACGTTACCCCCCCAAAAGTTTGAATGTAGTTATGTGAATGGTCGCATACGCAAAATCTCACCTTTGGTGAACCTCAGAACTCTAATCCAGGACCCCCCCCCCCCCCCCAAAAAAACAAAAACCCACCCCAAAAACCCGAACAAACGCAAATTTTTTTTAAAAACCCTCCCAACAAAATTAGTACCTCACTAACAAACTCTTGCACTCGCCTTAAACCTTCACTTCTACATACCATTACATAAAAAAACTAAAATACTACTATCCACATTTAACTACCACCCCACAATTATTATTACTATAATACTCATACAACTACTACTTTACTACCACACCTACTATACACCACCACTACTACTATACCCCACACAATAACTACCACCATACTACTATACCACTATACCAACCACATACTACTACACCCCACTACTACTACTACTACTACTACTACCACACTACTACTACTACCACACTACCTACTACTACTACTACTACTACTACTACACACCACTACTACTACCACACCACACTACTACTACCACCCACTACTACACACTACTACTACTACTACTCTACCACCACTTACTACCCACTACCCCACCACTACTACCACCACTACTACCTACCACTACTACACCACTACTACTACCACCACTACTACACCACACTACTACCACCACACTACCCTACTACACTACTACCACCACCTACTACTACCACATACTACTCACCACTACTACTACCACCACTACTACTACTACTACCACTACTACCACCACTACTACCACCACTCACTACACCACCACTACTACTCCCTACTACACTACTACCACCACTACTACTACCACCACTACTACTACTACTACACTACTACCACCACTACTACCACCCACTACTACCACCACTACTACTACTACTACTACCACCACTACTACTACCACCACTACTACCACCACTACTACTACTACTACCACCACTACTACTACCACCACTACTACCACCACTACTACTACTACTACCACCACTACTACTACTACCACCACCACCACTACTACCACCCACCACTACTACTACTACCACCACCACCACTACTACTTTCTACTTATTCAGTAGCAACAACAGTAATTACTGGCAGGGAAAGCAGCAGCAGCAGCAGCAACAAGAAGAAGAAGAAGCAAGCTGTAAATCATCCAAGGAACCCATAATGACTGTGAAGTCGATGACAACTTCAAGTAGTGAACAGCAGGGGTTTTTTTTGGTGTTATTTTTCCAGCTCTTTCTTTTGTGAACTGTTGTTCGTTTCACAGGGTATCTTGTCTGTCTATCCATGGTTTTGGTGACTGCTTTGTAATCTCATCTGATCTTCATGTGTGTGTGCGTGCATGTGTGTGTGTGTGTAGTGTGTGATGGTAGTGAATTTGAGGGGGCACTGTGTGTGAAATGCATATCTGCTAAATGTGTGATAGTGACTGTGTGAAGGTTTGCAACTGAGCAATAAAGTGCCAAGTTATTTTCAGAGACTTATTGTCGTTTGTGAAAGGGGATTGCTTCCTCTGTGTGTGTGTATGTGTGATCTCTCTCTCTCTCTCTCTCTCTCTCTCTCTCTCTCTCTCTCTCTCTCTCTCTCTCTCTCTCTCTCTCTCTCTCTCTCTCTCTCTCTCTCTCTCTCTGTGCCCAGCTAACACAGTTGTACTAAGGAGTTTGATCGTCTGCTCAATGGCTCCAATGATCTGTTCAATGATAGACAGATGATGCCAGTACCCTTCCCTTCTGTATTCCTTCATCAACATAGTGTGACCAGAACGCTTTTCAATCATTGCAGCATGGCGGAAAAAAAAAAGCTTTTTCTTTGGTAGCAGACGATTCATCTGATTAGTGAGACGATTAATTGAATGTTATTGTCTTGAAAGTAGAAACATTTGAACGAGAATTGTTAAGTGAGTCCAATATTAAATGCTTATGAGGAAGAGGAGGAAGGAAATGCTGCAGTTAGGGAGAAGAGTGAGCCAGAAAATAACGTGCTACAGGGCACATTCCTGACCTGTGCTACACACACTGACTGTGGAGAAATTTGACCTCCCGGCCGGTCCGCGGCATAGACGCCTGAAAGCGTGATGCCTTTTGACTGTTTTCTCATTATTACCACACTTTTGCTTTGAAACTGCAATGGCAGAAACGAACAGATATGCCGATAATGAAAATAGCAAGAAGGAAAGTAAAATAAGTCTTTGATCTGCCAAGGTAAGACAGGTGACAGCAATGGGTACAACCCCCACACATCTATAATTTGTGCTTTTTGTGATGTGATGTGACCCTGTGCCACCACTAGGACTACTTTAGAGACTACCAACATTAAAATGTTGTAGGGTTACAGAAGTTCTGTGTTGTTTCGAATTTGTCACACCTGTGCTGTGACACTGGTGACAGTGTGACAGCCATGTACAATAATACACTTCTGTACACTTAACAAACATGTGGTAGCACACGCAGATATGAACTGCAGTATAAAGGTCACATGTTGATTGAATACGACTTGTTTTCAAACGAAAAAATAGTTGAACAAAACATCTGTCTCCTCGAGACATACCATAAAACAACAGGTGCTATGGGGACATTGTGTGACACATCCTTGAAATATTATTGCACATAACCATTGGTAAACACATCAGCTGGGTATCAGTTCCTTATTCGACACTAACATGCATGAACTATTGTCAAATCCATGCAGGACTTGCTGTTTTATCATATATACCATACTTTTACCTGTGATTGGTGACAAATAAGGTGACAATGACAAGACATCTGGTGACCAGACACATAAACTTGCGCCTAAATGCAAGTACAAAGACATACCTAGCTTGTGACAAAATTTCAGCTTGATAACTTGTCATGCACACACACAATTGTCTTAGGAGTAAAGTAAGTCAGTTGGGTAGAAAACCTGCAAAGAATTCAAAATCTACAGGCAGTTTAGCTGTGTAGAATCCAACAACAAGAGGGTTAAACGAAAACATAACACGCATACTGAAGTGATAATGGCACGTCACACCATTTCGACTGGCCAAGACTGTCCTACAGAGAACAGTACAAGGAGGGAGACGAAGAAGCAGACGAGAAAACGATGGGAAGACAACGTCAGAGAGTGGACTGGTGGCCTTGAGTGGAACAGCAGACTATAGGAAAGCTGAGAAGTGGAGGAAGCTGGTTGCAAACTTTTCAGTAGTAGTTTATGTGCTGCATAAAGATGAACATACGTGTGAGATAGTAAGTCTGCCGGCTTTCTTTAATTAACTCCCCTACCGCGGTAGCCCTTTATGAATTTTAGTAGTAACAAAGAAGGCAACCGTGTTCTTTGCCATGGGAGAGAACTCTAAACAACCGCGACCATCCGTTATAATCAGTAGTAGTTTTAAAGAAGGCCACTGCGTTCTTGTCAGGGGAAGGAACTCAGAGCGACACGCTGTAGTGCGATGTGTGCTGTAACGAAATTAAAAACAACAAAAAACCCCACAAAAAACAAATCCAGTCATGATTATTTTCGGCTGTACTCCTAATATATCTTTTTGCTTACTGTAAAAAAAAAAAAAAAAATTAAAGCCGTTTTTATGGGTGCATCTGAATTATCGTTGCTTGCAGATGGGAAGGGGCAGGTGAGAGAGAGAGAGAGAGTGAGGGAGGGATGGATGGATGGATGGTCATGTAGGTAGTCGGTCACCCGACCGACACACCTGCTGCTGTCTGTCACCTGTCTCCCTCTACAGGTAGTATATCCATATCAACATTATTGAAGCGTTCGTATCCCTCAATTTCTTAGGATTTTTGTTTCATTCTTCCGAGAAACATGTTTTTTGTGTGTGTTTTTTGTAAGAGAAGGCATAAGAGAGAGAATAATTATGCCCCTGGGATGTAGTATTTATAACTGTTGCCTGTCTGCCTGTCACTTGAAAGATTATGGTCCGATTATGAGAGAATACTGGTTTCCTGTTAGTCAGCGTATAAGTCCGTGTGAGACGTTAATTAATGCGTAAACAGAAAGGGGAAAGGGGGGGGGGGGGGGGGGGGGGGGGGTTGGAGATAGGGAGGGCGGACTCACAAGGGCGTATATGCTTCAGTCTGTGGTGTGTGTGTGTGTGTGTGGTGTGTGGTGTGTGCACTGGTGTTGTCTTGTTGTGCTGTGCATGGTATCTTGTTTCTGCTGTGCACTGGTGTTGTCCTGTTTCTGCTGTGCACTGCTGTTGTCCTGTTTCTGCTGTGCACTGCTGTTGTCTTGTTGCTGCTGTGCACTGGTGTTGTCCTGTTTCTGCTGTGCACTGGTGTTGTCCTGTTTCTGCTGTGCACTGGTGTTGTCCTGTTTCTGCTGGGCACTGTTGTCCTGTTTCTGCTGTGCAGTGGTGTTGTCTTGTTGCTGCTGTGCACTGGTGTTGTTCTGTTTCTGCTGTGCACTGTCGTCCTGTTTCTGCTGTGCACCGGTGTCGTCCTGTTTCTGCTGTGCACTGGTGTTGTCCTGTTTCTGCTGTGCACTGTCGTCCTGTTTCTGCTGTGCACTGGTGTTGTCCTGTTTCTGCTGTGCACTGGTGTTGTCTTGTTGCTGCTGTGCACTGTCGTCCTGTTTCTGCTGTGCACTGGTGTTATCCTGTTTCTGCTGTGCACTGCTGTTGTTCTGTTGCTGCTGTGCACTGCTGGTGTCCTGTTTCTGCTGTGCACTGTTGTTGTCTTGTTACTGCTGTGCACTGGTGTTGTCCTGTTTCTGCTGTGCACTGGTGTTGTCCTGTTTCTGCTGTGCACTGTCGTCCTGTTTCTGCTGTGCACTGGTGTTGTCCTGTTTCTGCTGTGCACTGGTGTTGTCCTGTTTCTGCTGTGCACTGGTGTTGTTCTGTTTCTGCTGTGCACTGTTGTCCTGTTTCTGCTGTGCACTGTCGTCCTGTTTCTGCTGTGCACTGGTGTTGTCCTGTTTCTGCTGTGCACTGGTGTTGTTCTGTTTCTGCTGTGCACTGTCGTCCTGTTTCTGCTGTGCACTGGTGTTGTCCTGTTTCTGCTGTGCACTGTCGTCCTGTTTCTGCTGTGCACTGGTGTTCTGTTTCTGCTGTGCACTGTCGTCCTGTTTCTGCTGTGCACTGGTGTTGTCCTGTTTCTGCTGTGCACTGTCGTCCTGTTTCTGCTGTGCACTGGTGTTCTGTTTCTGCTGTGCACTGTCGTCCTGTTTCTGCTGTGCACTGGTGTTGTCCTGTTGTTACTGCTGTGCACTGTTGTCCTGTTTCTGCTGTGCACTGGTGTTGCCCTGTTTCTGCTGTGCACTGGTGTTGTCCTGTTGTTTCTGCTGTGCACTGGTGTTGTCCTGTTTCTGCTGTGCACTGGTGTTGTCCTGTTGTTTCTGCTGTGCACTGGTGTTGTCCTGTTGTTACTGCTGTGCACTGGTGTTGTCTTGTTGCTGCTGTGCACTGGTGTTGCCCTGTTTCTGCTGTGCACTGGTGTTGTCCTGTTTCTGCTGTGCACTGGTGTTCTGTTTCTGCTGTGCACTGGTGTTGTCCTGTTTCTGCTGTGCACTGGTGTTGTCTGTTTCTGCTGTGCACTGGTGTTGTCTTGTTTCTGCTGTGCACTGGTGTTGTCCTGTTTCTGCTGTGCACTGCTGTTGTCCTGTTTCTGCTGTGCACTGGTGTTGTCCTGTTTCTGCTGTGCACTGGTGTTGCCCTGTTTCTGCTGTGCACTGGTGTTGTCCTGTTTCTGCTGTGCACTGGTGTCCTGTTTCTGCTGTGCACTGTTGTTGCCCTGTTGCTGCTGTGCACTGGTGTTGTCTTGTTGCTGCTGTGCACTGGTGTTGCCCTGTTTCTGCTGTGCACTGGTGTTGTCTTGTTGCTGCTGTGCACTGGTGTTGCCCTGTTTCTGCTGTGCACTGGTGTTGTCTTGTTGCTGCTGTGCACTGGTGTTGTCTTGTTTCTGCTGTGCACTGGTGTTGCCCTGTTTCTGCTGTGCACTGGTGCTGTTTTTCATGTGTCCTTACCCTGTAGTTCATTTTCTTGGGCGCCAGCAGATGTCCTTGCCGATAACCAGGTAGATTATTTCCCTTTTCTGGAGTGTTCAATATTTATAAGATCAAATCCCCCCACTGATAAAAAAAAATGCAATAAACTGTATTTTATAGACTCACAAAAATACTCTGAAGGGAAGGGCGGGCATAATTATCAATACTGACAAAAACTTTCCATCCATTAAGAAGGGAAAAATTAATGACTTGTTTCAGCTCTCTTGCCCGGAAGACAGACGGGAGACAACCAGGCGATACGCACCCGCAGAGAGAGAGAGAGAGACAGAGAGACAGAGAGAGAGAGAGAGAGAGACATAGAGAGAGAGAGAGAGCTGTTTGAAATTAATTGTTTTAGCTCTTTCCTTTATGGCCTGGAGAAAATTAGAAGATAAGCGAAATATTTACATGTTTTCCTTCTGTTTGTGTTATCTTTTGAGTATTGAAGCCAAATGTAGACAGTTTAGCCGTGTGGTGAATATCATGAATACTTCGTCACTGACAGTTTCCCTTACACCTGAGGTACAGTCAGAGAGAGAGAGAGAGAGAGACAATGACAATGACAATGACAATGACAAATTCTTTTATTTCGAGGATAATGAATAAGCACACATGTGCTTTTTTACATCCAGTCCCCGCCCGTTAGGGATACATCTTAATAATAATAACCCAATACTTATACAGTCTCACAATAAAAACAAGGGGAAATAACCCTTTTCAAAACAGCTCCCCCCCAACACCCCCCCCAACCCCCCCCCCCCCCCCCCCCCCAAAGCAAGAAAATAAAAGAAAACCATAAAAATACCCCACCCCCACCCCCAAAAACCCTTAACCAAAACAAACAAACAAAAGAGAAGGAAAAACCAAACCAACAAAAATGATAAAAAAGAAAAACAGAAAGACAACAACAACAACAACAACAACAGAGCCAAGAAAAATAACACAACCAAACTTAATAGTCATAAAGATAAACATCTACACATTGTCAAATGGTACACATACTTGTTACACATAATTATAAATCAATTAATTAACAAACAAGATCATTTCAAATAACAATGAAATATTTCACTCAAACTCCCATTCAATTAGTGAAAAATCAAGAAATCGAAAAATCAAATGAATAAACAAAACCAATTAAACAAGAAAAAAAGACCCACAAAACACTCCCCTTCCCAACACCCCCTCCCCTAAACAAACAACAACCCCCCAAAAGTCCAGACTAAATACAAGCGTGTGCGCACGAATAGCCACGCATGCACACCACACACACACACACACACACACACACACACACACACACACACACACACACACACACACTCTCTCTCTCTCACACATACACACTCATACACACATAATACACACACACACACACACACACACACACACACACACACACATCCTGGAGAGAGACAGAGAGAGACAGAGAGAGACAGAGAGAGTCAAATTCTTATTCGAGGATAATGAATAAGTACTCATGTTGGTTTGTTTTTTTACATATAGTCCTCGCCCTCATCAGAGGTGCACGCTATACAGCAACCTGAGGAAGATTGTGTGGCCGGCAGGGATAACTCTGCAAACCAAGCTGTACGGCCCACGAGAGGAACTGCAAAGGACATACAGCCATTATTTTCTCCAGACACATCTGACGTGTAAAAAAAGCGAACGAGAGAAGATCTCAAAGTTGAGAGAGAGAGAGAGGAGAGAGAGAGAGAGAGAGAGAGAGAGAGAGAGAGAGAGAGAGAGAGAGAGAGAGAGAATGTGTAATGGCACGAATGTACATGCGTGTGTGTGTGTGTTTGGGGGGGGGGGGGGGGGGGAAGGGGGGGGTTGCTGGCGCGCGCGTGTTTCTGATTTACCGGATATTATATTTGCTCTCCCATCAAATTTCGATGCTGTAATCACAAAAAAACCGATTTCAATCTTCCTTTTGGGCATCCGTTAACTGACTTCTTTGATGAACCTGAAGTAGCTATGAAAGTAAAGAGTGACCATAGCTATGAAAGTAAAGAGTGACCATAGCTATGAAAGTAAAGAGTGACCATAGCTATGAAAGTAAAGAGTGACCATAGCTATGAAAGTAAAGAGTGACCATAGCTATGAAAGTAAAGAGTGACCATAGCTATGAAAGTAGAGTGACCATAGCTATGAAAGTAAAGAGTGACCATAGCTATGAAAGTAAAGAGTGACCATAGCTATGAAAGTAAAGAGTGACCATAGCTATGAAAGTAAAGAGTGACCATAGCTATGAAAGTAAAGAGTGACCATAGCTATGAAAGTAAAGAGTGACCATAGCTATGAAAGTAAAGAGTGACCATAGCTATGAAAGTAAAGAGTGACCATAGCTATGAAAGTAAAGAGTGACCATAGCTATGAAAGTAAAGAGTGACCATAGCTATGAAAGTAAAGAGTGACCATAGCTATGAAAGTAAAGAGTGACCATAGCTATGAAACTAAAGAGTGACCATAGCTATGAAAGTAAAGAGTGACCATAGCTATGAAACTAAAGAGTGACCATAGCTATGAAAGTAAAGAGTGACCATAGCTATGAAAGTAAAGAGTGACCATAGCTATGAAAGTAAAGAGTGACCATAGCTATGAAAGTAAAGAGTGACCATAGCTATGAAAGTAAAGAGTGACCATAGCTATGAAAGTAAAGAGTGACCATAGCTATGAAAGTAAAGAGTGACCATAGCTATGAAAGTAAAGAGTGACCATAGCTATGAAAGTAAAGAGTGACCATAGCTATGAAACTAAAGAGTGACCATAGCTATGAAACTAAAGAGTGACCATAGCTATGAAACTAAAGAGTGACCATAGCTATGAAACTAAAGAGTGACCATAGCTATGAAACTAAAGAGTGACCATAGCTATGAAAGTAAAGAGTGACCATATGAAAGTAAAGAGTGACCATAGCTATGAAAGTAAAGAGTTACCATAGCTGTGAAAGTAAAGAGTGACCATAGCTATGAAAGTAGAGTGACCATAAATATGAAACTAAAGAGTGACCATAGCTATGAAAGTAGAGTGACCATAGCTATGAAACTAAAGAGTGACCATAGCTATGAAAGTAAAGAGTGACCGCATCAACCGTTTTCAGATTGCAATCCGCAGAACAGATCATCGGTCACAATGACTCTCAAATTGATGATCGTGACGAATGACTCGTGACACTCACGATGAATGACGTGACA
>CM054163.1:3549906-3554906 GCA_028751875.1 Rapana venosa
TAGTCTGTGTTTGTCCTGTAGTCTGTGTCCTGTAGTCTGTGTCCTGTAGTCTGTGTTTGTCCTGTAGTCTGTGTTTGTCCTGTAGTCTGTGTTTGTCCTGTAGTCTGTGTCCTGTAGTCTGTGTCCTGTAGTCTGTGTCCTGTAGTCTGTGTCCTGTAGTCTGTGTTTGTCCTGTAGTCTGTGTCCTGTAGTCTGTGTCCTGTAGTCAATGTTTGTCCTGTAGTCTGTGTTTGTCCTGTAGTCTGTGTTTGTCCTGTAGTCTGTGTCCTGTAGTCTGTGTCCTGTAGTCTTTGTCCTGTAGTCTGTGTCCTGTAGTCTGTGTTTGTCCTGTAGTCTGTGTCCTGTAGTCTGTGTCCTGTAGTCTGTGTCCTGTAGTCTGTGTCCTGTAGTCTGTGTTTGTCCTGTAGTCTGTGTCCTGTAGTCTGTGTCCTGTAGTCAATGTTTGTCCTGTAGTCTGTGTTTGTCCTGTAGTCAATGTTTGTCCTGTAGTCTGTGTCCTGTAGTCTGTGTCCTGTAGTCTTTGTCCTGTAGTCTGTGTCCTGTAGTCTGTGTCCTGTAGTCTGTGTCCTGTAGTCTGTGTCCTGCAGTCTGTGTCCTGTAGTCTGTGTCCTGTAGTCTGTGTCCTGTAGTCTGTGTCCTGTAGTCTGTGTTTGTCCTGTAGTCTGTGTTTGTCCTGTAGTCTGTGTCCTGTAGTCTGTGTCCTGTAGTCTTTGTCCTGTAGTCTGTGTCCTGTAGTCTGTGTCCTGTAGTCTGTGTTTGTCCTGTAGTCTGTGTCCTGTAGTCTGTGTCCTGTAGTCTGTGTCCTGTAGTCTGTGTCCTGTAGTCTTTATCCTGTAGTCTTTGTCCTGTAGTCTGTGTCCTGTAGTCTGTGTCCTGTAGTCTGTGTCCTGTAGTCTGTGTCCTGTAGTCTGTGTCCTGTAGTCTGTGTTTGTCCTGTAGTCTGTGTCCTGTAGCCTGTGTCCTGTAGTCTGTGTCCTGTAGTCTGTGTTTGTCCTGTAGTCTGTGTTTGTCCTGTAGTCTGTGTCCTGTAGTCTGTGTCCTGTAGTCTTTATCCTGTAGTCTTTGTCCTGTAGTCTGTGTCCTGTAGTCTGTGTCGTGTAGTCTGTGTCCTGTAGTCTGTGTCCTGTAGTCTGTGTCCTGTAGTCTGTGTTTGTCCTGTAGTCTGTGTCCTGTAGTCTGTGTCCTGTAGTCTGTGTCCTGTAGTCTGTGTCCTGTAGTCTGTGTCCTGTAGTCTGTGTCATGTAGTCTGTGTCCTGTAGTCTGTGTCCTGTAGTCTTTATCCTGTAGTCTGTGTCCTGTAGTCTTTGTTTGTCCTGTAGTCTGTGTTTGTCCTGTAGTCTGTGTCCTGTAGTCTGTGTCCTGTAGTCTGTGTCCTGTAGTCTGTCTTTGTCCTGTAGTCTGTGTTTGTCCTGTAGTCTGTGTCCTGTAGTCTGTGTCCTGTAGTCTTTGTCCTGTAGTCTGTGTCCTGTAGTCTGTGTCCTGTAGTCTGTGTTTGTCCTGTAGTCTGTGTCCTGTAGTCTGTGTCCTGTAGTCTGTGTCCTGTAGTCTGTGTCCTGTAGTCTTTATCCTGTAGTCTTTGTCCTGTAGTCTGTGTCCTGTAGTCTGTGTCCTGTAGTCTGTGTCCTGTAGTCTGTGTTTGTCCTGTAGTCTGTGTTTGTCCTGTAGTCTGTGTCCTGTAGTCTGTGTCCTGTAGTCTGTGTCCTGTAGTCTGTGTTCTGTAGTCTGTGTTTGTCCTGTAGTCTGTGTCCTGTAGTCTGTGTCCTGTAGTCTGTGTCCTGTAGTCTGTGTCCTGTAGTCTTTATCCTGTAGTCTGTGTCCTGTAGTCTGTGTCCTGTAG
The DNA here is from genome assembly GCA_028751875.1 of Rapana venosa. Classification (NCBI taxonomy): domain Eukaryota; kingdom Metazoa; phylum Mollusca; class Gastropoda; order Neogastropoda; family Muricidae; genus Rapana; species Rapana venosa. Next base: position 3,551,744 of record CM054163.1, read on the forward strand.
TCTGTGTCCTGTAGTCTGTGTCCTGTAGTCTGTGTCCTGTAGTCTTTATCCTGTAGTCTGTGTCCTGTAGTCTGTGTCCTGTAGTCTGTGTTTGTCCTGTAGTCTGTGTCCTGTAGTCTGTGTCCTGTAGTCTGTGTTTGTCCTGTAGTCTGTGTCCTGTAGTCTGTGTCCTGTAGTCTGTGTCCTGTAGTCTTTATCCTGTAGTCTGTGTCCTGTAGTCTGTGTCCTGTAGTCTGTGTTTGTCCTGTAGTCTGTGTCCTGTAGTCTGTGTCCTGTAGTCTGTGTCCTGTAGTCTGTGTTTGTCCTGTAGTCTGTGTTTGTCCTGTAGTCTGTGTTTGTCCTGTAGTCTGTGTTTGTCCTGTAGTCTGTGTTTGTCCTGTAGTCTTTGCATGTCCCCAAGAGTCTGGCTTTGCTTCTTGTGTTCTGTCTTTTCGTGTTGTAAGAACCCCACCCCCACCCCTCATCGGTATATCCGTATATTTGATATGGTTGTTATGATCAGTCTGCGTGACTTGAGGCTTTCCTCCCTCCCCTTGAGGGCAAAGTGTTTAGAAAGAATGTTGTGCTTACCCTGTGACCCTTCTGGAAATAGAATGCTTTGTTCGTTCATTCGTCATCAACAACATCAATAATAATGATAATCTATCTATCTATCTATCTATCTATCTATCTATCTATCTATCTATCTATCTATCTATCTATCTATCTATCTATCTATCTATCTATCTATCTATCTATCTATCTATCTATCTATCTCTCTATCTGTCTGTCTGTCTGTCTGTCTCTCTCTGTCTGTCTGTCTGTCTGTCTGTCTGTCTGTCTTTTTGTCTGTATCTCTCCTTACACACACAATATATATAAATATATATATATATATATATATATATATATATATATATATATATATATATATATATATATATAATTCTTTTGGTGGGAGGACGGAGGAGCATGGGGAGGGTATGTGTGAAGGCAGTACAAACACTCAGTCATTATCTTGTAAAAAACCCCAACAACAAAACCTATGTCAGAAACTACAATGAAAGCATCACATCACAACAGCCACATCGTCTTTTCTCCGTTAATGCCGAGGACCAAGGTTAGGGACACTGCCTGATACACATCCACAGCATGTCAGGTCACATGTCCCACAAACCTTTTGTGGCCACACCTTGTCCCTGCAGACAAAGCAGGCCTGACAGTCCGTCATTGAAGATGACGCTGAGGCCAGAACACCCAATGACAGCCCTGCCTCCTGGCTTTGAGGCCTGGTGTGACGGGAATTCATCATTGAATGTCACCTACAAAGACCGCCACATAAGTGATATGTCATTCAGACAGACAGAGAGACAGAGAGACAGACAGACAGACAGACAGACAGATACACACACAGACGCACACACTCACGCATGCACGTATGCACGCATGCACGGCACACACACACACACACACACACACACACACACACACACACACACACACACACACACACACACACACACACACACACACACACACACACACACACATTTACATTTTGGTTGATAATCTTAAAATGCTAGATTAGTGAAAGGCTTGAGTAAGAGCCCAGTCGGTCGGTTTTTATAACAGATATTTGTTGTTCCTGTTCAAGTTAAATTTGATTCCGTTTGATTTCTTAACATATAATTATTATTATTTTTTTTAAACATCACAACTATGTAGGCCTACAGATTCCTAGCTGATGTAGAGTATACAGTACCTATGCGCGCGCACACACACACACACACACACACACACACACACACACACACACACACACACACACACATTCATATACACCCAAATACACACATACACTTGCATAAACACACACACACACAATCACACACAGGCATACATACACGTGCACACACACACACACACACACACACACACACACACACACACACACACACACACACACACACACATACAAACACATGCGCGCCCGCACACTCACATACACTCTATACACAAATATGTACACACATCTACACCCATGTATGTTCTCTCTCTCTCACATACACACAAACACATATACACACCCACTCACATACACACACGTGCACACACACTCACACAAACATACAAACACACACACACACACAAACACACACTCACACACACACACACACACATACACACACGCACACGCACACACACACACACACACACACAACTTGTCTAATATCACGTAATGTGAAAAGACGTTAAATTAAAGAACACACACACACACACACACACACACACACACACACACACACACACACACACACACACACACACACACACATTCACATCACAGCATCATCTGTCTGTCTGTCTGTCTGTCTGTCAGTGGTAAGAATGGTGTCACTTCAAAACTATGGATGGAAAGGAGTGCGTCACGTGCATCTTCTTTTGTCTCTTACCCGAGGAATCGTTGAGTACTTCAGAGTTATGCACTAGATTCCTCCATTCATCATACATGCCAAAACCTAAGTGTCTGGATTGAAATTAGTGGTTTCCTTGTTTAATGAATTGGAATTCTTCTTCTTAGTAATCAAACGCCCAGTTAGTAACTGTTGTTGTCTGTCATGTGAGCAAGAATGCGTTGTGCTGCCGTTAAACGCCTGACAAGTCAGGCCCAGCGCATCCAACTTCGGCATGGGAAGGAATTGTTATCTTTCAAGTCTTTCTGGAAAAAAAAGGCAGGAGAATGGACCAAAAGGGCAGAAAGTAGACAACAAGGAGGTGACAGGAAGAAAAGAAACAAGGCACAAACAAAGAGAGAGATAGGAAAGAAAAAATTCCTAGCACAGAATTTCCATTAAAATTTTTCTTCTCTGGTTCCTCGTGGAGAGTTCCAAGAATCAGCAAAAGTGAGATTTGGCGAATGCAACCGTTTTTAACCACCGTTAGCCTACAGCCTGACTAACCTGTTAGCCTACAGCCTGACTGACCAGTTAGCCTACAGCCTGACTGACCTGTTAGCCTACAGCCTGACTGACCTGTTAGCCTACAGCCTGACCAGTTAGCCTACAGCCTGACCAGTTAGCCTACAGCCTGACCTGTTAGTTAGCCTTCAGCCTGACCTGTTAGCCTTCAGCCTGACCTGTTAGCCTTCAGCCTGACCTGTTAGCCTTCAGTCTGACCTGTTAGC
>CM054163.1:3569899-3597793 GCA_028751875.1 Rapana venosa
TATTTTTTACACACACAACACCCCCCACTCACACCATCCTCTCTCTCTCCTCTCTCTCTCTTTTCCCTTCTCTTTTTCTCTCTCTCCCCCTCTCTCTCTCCTCTCTTCTCTCCCCCCCCCCACTCACACACAAACACAACACACAAAAAACACAACATTAAACTGACGCACTCTCTCACACACTCACAACTCTCAAATGCCCACGATTTCACACACATACTCACACTCACTCACTCACTCACACTCACTCACTCACTCACACGCACGCACGCACGCACAACACACACACAACACACACACAACACACACACACACACACACACACACACACACTCACACACTTGTCCATTAATATCACTTTTCGGTTGAGGGACGTTAAAACTGAAGAACTAACACAACACACACACCACACACCACACCACACACACAACACACACACACACACACACACACACAAAAGAAAGAAAGAAAGCAAGAAACATTTTGTAACATTGAATAGAAATGTTTTGCAATGATTACTGACATAGTACACGATTTATTTAATAATTGTCCTGCTTATGTAAACTATACCCTTGGTATTATATTAACTACGAGTATTTTTGGCCTTGTGGATGTTATTTTCCTAAGTTGCTCTCTCTCTCTCTCTCTCTCTCTCTCTCTCTCTCTCTCTCTCTCTCTCTCTCTCTCTCTCTCTCTCTCTCTCTCTCTCTCTCTCTCTTAGTTAATATAATACCAAGGGTATAATTTACATAAGCAGGACAATTATTAAATAATCGTGTACAATGTCAGTAATCATTCAAAAATATTTCTATTCAATATTACAAAATGTTTCTTTCTTTCTTTCTTTCTTTCTTGTCTGTGTGTGTGTGGTGCGTGTGTACGTTTAGTTATGTTCTCCAGTTTAACGTCCTTTCTCCTTGTTTTTTAGTTTTGGGGGGGGGGGGGGGGGGGAAGTGGTTAGGGTTTTCTTTTTTTGTTTTGTTTTGTTTTTTTTGTTAGGGGGGGGGGGCTGTTTTGAAAAGGGTTATTTCCCCTTGTTTCTACTGTGAGGGTGTATAAGTGTTGGGTTATTATTAAGATGTATCCTACGGGCGGGGACTGGATGTAAAAAGTACATGAGTGCTCATTCATTATCCTCGAAATAAAATAATTTGTCATTGCCATTGTCATTGTAATTGTCTCTCTTCTTCTCTGGTTTTCCTATTCCAACTACATTTTGTTTGTTTTTATGTGTGTTTACTCTACAAACTGATGTGTTTCTTTGTGCTGTTTTCCGTTTTTCTTACATTAGCAAAGATTGCAATTGATGAAAATGTTTGTTGTTGTTGGTTTACATTTTGCAGCTCAGCAGCCTTATGTTCATGTTAATCTTCATAGTTTAATTGAGCACACCATAAGCTACAAGCTTGTTGTTACTATGATTCCAAAATGGTGTTTGTTTTCAATGCTTATACTTTTCAATGCTTATACTCATTTGAATAAACTATTTAAACACACACACACGCACGCGCGCACACACACACACACACACACACACACACATCAATCTAAAAACTGGCAAAAATCCACACCTCTTTTAACCCCTTGCCCCCAAAAGGGGAAATTTCAGAAAGCGATTTTGATATCTAAAAATCTCTTTTTTAAAAAAAAGAAAAAAAATTGAGCTTATTTTTGGTTTTTTATAAAAGTGCACCTGGGAAGTTTAAAATTACCCTTACATTTAAGAAATACTTTGCGGATCCCTTTTTTAAAAAAAAAAGAAGCAGGGGCGGGCATTAAATTATTCCAGTTTTAAAAAGATTGAAAAGTCCTATCCCCTTGGGAAAAAAAAATTTTCCCCATCTTTACTGCTAAAATTTTTACTGCTTTTTTGGGGGTTTTTGTATTTTCTGCTTGTTTTCCCCCAATATGTTTTTGAAAAGTTTTGGTTCTGTGTTGATTTCAAAACCCGGGCTTTTTAAGTCTTCAGAAAATTTTCTTCGCCCTTTAGGAAAGAATTTTAAATTACTGAAATTTTTTTGGTTGGGTTTACTTTTTTTAAATTTTTGGGGGGTTTCAAAATTTTACTTTCTGGGGATTCCATTCATTTGGGGTTTTCATTTTAATGAAACGGTTGAAAAAGCTCCCCAAAAAGGGCCCCAGAAAAAACATGTTTCCCCTATTAAAATTTTTTGGGTTATTCCTTTTCTCTTTAAAAAGGGTTTAAAGGGCTTTGCTTCAAAATTTTTGGGTGGAAACATGTGTAAAAAAAAACGGGGAAGAGGTTTGGTTATCCCGCATACTTGTTCAGTTCTGGATTTGAGAACATTCTTTGCACCTCAGTCCGGGTTTTCAAAATTCCCTGTCAAAAAAAAATTGTTTTTTAATCTACAGACTAAAATTAAATGCCTTTCGAGCAAAATTTCCCAAAAAAATTTTAAAAAGTATTTTTGCGGTGACAAATTTTCAAATGTTCATGTTCTGTATAAATTGTAAAGGTTTTTAAAAACGTTTTTCCCTTTCTTTTTCCAAGTTAAGGGTCTGGGGAATTTTTTAACCCCAACCCAGAGTTATTATGTGAGTTAGCCTTTTTCTCTGTTGAATCCCCTTTATTTTCTTTCTTTTTAAAGGAAATGGTCGGGGGAAATCAAATATTTTGCTTGTTTCACAGCTGCCGTTAAAAGTAGTTCAAATTGTTTTTTTTCCAAAACTTTAGAGTTTTTTTAAATTTTGTTTTTGGGTTTTTTTTTAAAATTTTTGTAGTTCTAGGCCATGTTTTTTGCAACATCTATTTATATAGAATTGGAAAAAACCTTTTTAATGTGAAAATTTTTAACCAATTCGTATCTTTTTTAACTTAAAGCCCTTTAATTTTTTTTTTCCCCCCCCCCCCCCCCCCTAAATTTCCTCCCCCCTCCCACCCCCCCCCCCCCCCCCCCCACCCCCCTCCCCCCCCCCCCCCCCCCCTCCCCCACCCCCCCTCCCTCCATCGTCAAATTATCATTTTTAAGTGAACAGGGGAAAAAAATCGGGAAGGACACACACACCCCACCCCAAAAAGCTTTTAGGTTGGGACTAAAAAACTGAGGTCCCGAATTTGCGAATACAAGCAGAAATCTTTTGAAACCACTTTTTTTTAATTTTCCGGCTTTTGGGAAAGTACCCTTTTGTGTCCCGGGGTGGGAATGGATGACAAAATTGAAAAAAACTGAAATACACAGGGGAAAATGGATATAAAAAAGGAAAATTGAAAATTTTTTTTCCATTATCTTTCAAAAAAAGCTAAATTAAATTAAAAATTTTTTTTTTTTTTTTAAAAATTTCCTGAAGGAACTTCCCTTCTAAAAGGGCAGCTTCAACCCATTTGTCATCCCCAAAATTGTTTGTCAAAAATCCGGTGAAGGGTTTGGTTTGTTGCTGAAACAAAAAAAAGCCCCCAAAAAATAATTATAGTCTGTGAAAGAGACAAAAAATAAAAACAAAAGCAAATTGAAATAAAAAAATTTGGCATTTATACAGCCCTATATCTTGCAAAAAAACAAATCAAAGTGCTTTAATTCTTCCTAGTTTTTCCCAATGCAGCCGTTAAAATTTAAAATAGTATTTACCAAATTCAAATTTTTAAAAAACATAAATATACTTTCCCATAAAATCAAAATTTACATCATACATACTTACATACATAAAAAATACTTTACATACAAACTTTAATCCCACCCCAAACATACATTACACCACAAAACACACACACATCCCACAACACACACACACACACCACCAACACAACACAACACACCCCACCCCACACAATTGTCTTGATTAAAAAAAAAACCCCACAATTCTGTTGGGAAACCCCTCCCCCCGCACACAGTTAAAGGTAAAACAGTAAAAGGGCAATGAAAAAAAAACCCCTTTTATTCGCTTATTTCTTTTTTTTATTTTACACTTTCAGGTTTTTTTCCCCTTCCCTTTTCTGAAGCTTTTTAAGGACTAAATTTGGAAACATCAACAAAAAAAACCAATTTGTTAAAAAATGATGGATTATTGTTTTTTTTTCAGAAAAAATCCCCTCCCAGATCGGGTTCAGGGCCCCTGGATATCTCCCTCCCCCCCCCCCAGCCCTCTCCTCCCCCCCCTGATGGTGAGGGTTTTCTTTTTTGGAATTTTTAAAATTTGGGATTTTTATCTGTGAAAACACAAAAACCACACACCTCACCACACCACCCCACAAAACACACTTTAAAAACCCCCCACTCCCCCCCCCCACCCCCCCCCCCCCCCCCCCCTTTCCTCTCTCTCTGTCTCTCAAACCCTTTTTAAACCCTTTTTGCTTTAGTTATAGTGTATCCTGAAAAATTTCATACTTTATTATTATTATTAAAAAGGGAAATTTATTTTTATATTTTCAAAATTTTTATTGGGTTTGTCAGTGTTCTTAAAGTTTTAATAAATCCCCCCTTTTTCAATTTTTTTGGGTTAATGTAACAAGTAGGGTTGTACCTTTTTGGACAATGGGGGAGTGTTTATTTGAAAGGGAATTTATTAAAGTTTTGGTTGTTGTTTTTTTTTCTTGGGTTTTGTTGTTTATTTTTTTCTTGTTGTTTTTCTCTTCTTTTTTTTTTTTTTGAAAAATTAAATTTTTGGGTTTTTGTTACTTTTTCTGGGTTTTGTTTTTTATTATTTGGGTTGTTTTTCCCCTTTCTTTTTCTTTCTTTTTTTGTTTTTTTGGTTGGGTTTTGTTTTTTTTTATTTTTTTTGGGTTTGTTTTGGTTGTTTTGTTGGTTTTTTTTGGGGGTGTTTTTTGGGTTTTTCTTTTATTGTTTTTTTGTTGTTTTTTTTGTTTTTTTTTTGGGGGGGGGGGTCTTTTAAAAGGGTTATTTCCCTTTGTTTTACTTTTTTGGGGAGAGTAAAAGTTTTTTGGTTTTATTTTTTAAAAATGATCCGAAACGGTTTTTGAGGGGGCCCCCCGGGCCCGTCAGGACTACGGGACAGTTAAAATGGGATAGATAGTAGATAGATAGCCCTTTTCGGGGGGGGAATAGAGGAAAAAAAGACATGAGGGCTTATTCATTATCCTCAAAAAAAAGGGTTTTTGTAAATTCCCTATTGTCCCCTCCTCACACTAAAACTCTTCTCTTACCCAAACTCTCTAAACCCAAAGAAATAATTGCAAATGAAGTTAATGCGGGTTTTCACAATTTACGAACAAGATCATATCTTTAAAAAAAAACTGCCAGAAAAATTTACATAAAAAAAAGCTAAAAACAAAACTCACACATTTCTTAAAATTATCCCCAGGGGAAAATCGAAAGTCAAAAGTTAAAAAAAACCAAAATTTGGTTTTTGACTTCCGGTCCCTTTTTTCCCCCCAATGGCAACCTTGTTTAATTTTTCGATTACAAATGGGGGAAAATATTTAAAGGGTTTTGTTTATCCCCGTATTTTTTTTTGTTCATCTTTCCCAGCCCTTTTTAACTTTTTTACCTTTTGTAAGAAATTTGTGCGTCGATTTAAAGTAAGGGGTTTAGTATTTGTTTGGGGTTGGGGTTTTGGGAGAACATGACCTTTTTAAAGAAAGTTGTAGCGAAATTTAAGGCGGGCTCCTTTACTGGTAGGGGTGGTTTTCCAAACCCTTTGTTCAGAGGTATATGTTTAAAATGTGGTGTTGTTGTTTTTTTAAATGAAAAACTGAAGACTTTAAAGTCAAAACCCCGTTCTTAGTGAACTAATCTCAGTTTTCACTTTTAAAACTATAAGATCTAAAATTACGGATTTGACCATAAAATTTTGACAGTAATTCAGTAGATGTTTTTTGTAAGTGTTTAAGTATGTAAGAAATTCATGGAGGTGTGTTTTTCCCCAAGGAAGTAAATATCTAATTTTTTGTTTTTAAAAATGTATTTGTACCCTTTCCCCATGCTGTGTTATCTTTTCTTTGGGATTGCCCCCCCCAAAACAAAATTTTGGCAATGCTTGGCCCTTAGTGTTTTTATTTTTTAATTCAGGGTTAATATCTTATCTTCTAACAGATGTTTTATTTTTGAATAAGAAATTGCTTTTTGCTCTGTGTGTATTTTCCCAATGTGTTTTGTGTCACTGTGTGGGGGTTTGTTTTTTGTGTGTGTCATGTGTGTGTTGTACTGTAAGTGTAAGGAGGGAGTGGGCGGGGGAAAATTGTGTTGTGTGTTTTTCTTGTATGTGATGAAATTTTGGGGGGTGGCGTGTTTTGCTTTTGTTTTGTGTGTGTTTTTGTGTGTGTGGCTTTGCCTGCGTGCTTTTGGAGTAGAGATTGTCTATTTAAAACATTAAAAAGTCTTTGAATTTTATACGGGAGGTTTGAATAAACCCTGTACTGGTTTTATACTGAAATTATATAAAAACCCTTTACCCTTGGGGGGTTTTTTGGTTTTTGGGAATGGAGTTTAAAAACCTTGTTTTCTCCACTGCCACGAGCTCTTTTCCGGAATGTTGGTCATGTGCCCTGACTTTGCGAAAGAAATTTCCCTTTTATTTTTATAGGTCGTAACTTTTTTAAAAAATAACTAGGTTTACTATTCCCAGTATTTTAATCTCTTTGTTAAATTTTCCCTTTTTAAGGGAAAATTTTAATATTTTTTTATGGGTAATTGTTAAAGAATTTAATTCAAAATTTTTTTTTTTCCCAACCCAATCCCCCTTTTTTTTGTAAATAATTCCCTGGCAAATAGGGTTTTCCTTATATTATTTATCTATTTATTCCCAAAAAATTTTTGGGCAGGAAAGGGGGTTTTAGTGGGGAAAATTTTTCAGGAAACATGCTGACAATCCCAAAAACTTTTTGGAAAGACTTTTTTAAAAGTTTCTTTCCGACCAACAAACAATGCTCCCTGCACTTTTCCCCTTAAACTGGGGGCTGTTTTCAGGCGGAAAAAGGATTTTAGGTATTTTTTTAATTTCCCAAAAGGACAGTTTGTTTTGTTTGAAAAAAAATTGCTTCGGGCTTCAGAGGGCACAGCCCATGCCCCCTGCTTTTTAGGAGGGGAAGGGGTCACCCATTTCCTTAGACTTAAATTTCCACTTTTAATATTCCTAAGTATTAATTTTTGTTGAGTTGAAAGGTTGGTTCCCTTCATTTTGGCCCCGGTCTTTTGTTAATGTAGTTTTGAATGCTTCGGGTATTCACTTTTACTGTTAGGGCCCAAATACAAGACAACTTTCTTTGCTATGATTGAAATGAAGTTTTAATTATTTGGCAAAAACGGGTATGGGAAAAAGGGAAAAACCGTATTTGGATTTTTTTTAAAATCACCCCTGTGTTTTTAATGTGAAACACAAGATGTTCTGCGGTTTCTTTTTGCCCAAAGGGGGGCCCTTTTTTTTAAACTTTTAGTTCGTCCAAAAGGAACTTTAAGGGGGAGTGGAGTCAGTACTGATTTTGAACTCCAATCCAGGGTTTAAAATTTCCCTAAAAAGAAAAAGTAAAAGGGCACCTCTGTGGTGGGGTTTATCCGGGCCGTCAGATCAGGAGTGCAGCGCTCTGACCCCCCAGGCTTTCCCGCCCCCGTCCCGCCTCATTTTCTTCCTGGTGGGGTATGTGGGTCCTGTGCTGTCAGTGGGGGAAATGTGTGTTGGGTTTTTTGTGAAAAAGGTCCCGTGACATAAAGGGGTCCATTTCCATGTCTCCCCAGGCCCTTTCCGTTTGTCAAGGAAGAAAAAGCCACCCCGAACCCCGAACCCTTTACCTCCCGCCTGGGACCTCGCGGTGTTTTGGGCCCCTTCCTGAACAGTTCCCCCCCCCTGCTGTGTTTCTTCATGGATGGGGAGGCCAGGGTCACTGAAAACCCCGGGAAGTGGAAAGAAAGGGTTTTTCCCTGTGGAGATGGATTTGTTTCAGTGTCATTGAATCCATGGGTTTTTTTTTTTCACTTTTGTACGTGTTTATTGGGAAACCGTGTTTTTCTTCAAATGTGGGGGGAAATTTTTTTTTCATTTTACATCGTCTGTGTGGACTCTAAAAAGCAAAAAAAACCTGTAATGTATTTTGATTTTTTTTCCCTGTTAATTTTTTTTTGGCCCATAAATGTGTGACTTTCCTTTTGGTTGGACCCGGGGCCCTCCTAGCTGGGGAAAAAACGTAGCTGAAAGCCAGGCAAATTTGGGCCCACTGTGCAAAACCCCCGTTTCCCTTCCCTGAATTTTAAAAAATTTAAAGAAAACTTTAAAAACCCCAATTTTTCGGTTGTGGCCCGCCCCGGTGAAAATTTTGTCATCATTCTGAAAAAGTGGCAAATTTTTAGTCTTTTCACTTTTCCCTTTTTACTCTGCGTCTTTTTCTGAAACAAAAAACACTGTATATCCAGAAAAAAAAGTTCAATCTTTTTTTCTTTTCTTTTTAGTGCATTTTTATTTCTGTGGTTGTGTAAACGTCAATTTCGCCCAAAAAGGTTTTTTTTTAAAGGGGGGGGGTGTTTGCGTTCCCCCTAAAAAACGCCCGCGCAGCCGCCCTTTTCGTGCACATGGAAAATCTTCAAAGAGACATTTACCCTTTTAATCTGATGCGTATTCGCGACAGAAATATTTTCAATATATTGGGATCATTTGTTCAGATTTTTTTGGGGAGAATTTCCAAAGGGTGGGGTGGGGGGTTTTTTTTCTTTTTTATATCTGGCTAATTTTCACGAAAAAACGGGGGGGTTTTGGCGGGTTTAAAGGGTCTCTGCGGGGAAAACCCCAAAACCTGTACTTAAAATAGCCAATATTTAAGGTGAAAATTTAAACTAGAAAGACTTTTTGTACTAATTTTTGGGGAAAAAGGGTTCAAGTATTCATGGACTGTTTGTTTCCCCCTGCAAAACCCAAAAAAAGCGAAGGGTTTTTAACTGGGGGGAAAATTCATTAACGGGGAAGGGCAAAGGACCCAACGGGGCATCGGGCCCAACCCCCTTTGGGCAAGGTTTTACGAAATTTTTTCCCATTTACAGGGTAAATTTATAAAGGGTTTTAATATAAATTTATTATAAACAAGGTTTTTTTATAAAAGGAACCGTGGGTTTGGGAAAAATTAGTCATGCGGTTTATTGAAAACGAAGACTTTTCAAAGGGCTTTACGATCGTTGTCGATCTTCCGACATGTGCAAATGGAAAGAAAAAAAGCAAAAGCCCGAATTGGTCAGATATTTTCCCCAAAATCACTTCACAAAAAAAATTTTTTTTGTTTATTGCAAAATTCGATTGTTTGAAACATATCTTTATACAATGTATTTTTTTGGGTAAGGTTAAAATGGTGAAAATAGCGATTGTATTTAAGATTTGCCCGTAAAAGACCAGCCTAACCAAGAGAAGAAAATTCCCAAAATCGTTTGTGACCGGGTGATTTTGTTTTTGCAAAAAGTCGTCCCCCCTTTTTTGTTTTTGTTTTGATAATTCACACTTTTGTATTTTTTTTAAAGGTGGGAAATTTAAAGTGGTGGGTTTTGTTTTTTTTTTCTTTGTTTAGTTGTGCCGTGGGTTTTTGAGGGTTCCCCAAATCTTTCCAGAATTAAAGTGATATCAAAGAGTTTTTTCTCCCGCAACATATACAAGGTAAGTTTACAATTTTTTTAGTGCAGTAATTTTCAATTGTGAGCTTAATTTTTATCTTTTGTTTTATTTTTACCCTTTCACAATACATTTGTACAGTGTTCTATCGCCTAGCATTCCCCTTTTCCCCCATTTTTTTTCCTTTTCCATTATTTTTTTGGGTTTATTTGGGTTTTCCCGTGGGTAGCTAAAAAACACACACTTACAGCCCACACAACCCATACACACAAAACAAACCCACACCAAACGTTTTTTTTGTGTGTTTTTGTTATAATTAAAAAAAACTAACACAGATGTGCTTCAGGTTTAAAAAAATTTTTTATTTCAAACCCTTTTTCAATTCTGACAAATTTGGGACTGGAGTTTTTTACCCGCCGTTCTAGCACCAATGGAATGGGATGTTGGATTTTTTATGGGGTCATTTTGTATTCTCCCCTCTTATTTTTTTTTTTCTATGCATAACAGTTTATTTTGTTTTTCTTTCGTTAAATGCTGACAAGAAATGGAAATTAATTAAACAAAGGGTGGGGTCAAATTTTTTTGGGAACTCTAAAAAAGTTGTCATCCAAAGGGATTGAAAAGATTTGCAAACATTTGCCCCGGTTTTTTGTTTTTGGTACTAAAACAAGAAGGTGAGAAGGCGTGATGAAACAAGCCACATTTCTCTGTCAACTCAAAATTGGTTTGTGAGCTTTTCCGGGTTTTCGGGTCTTTGACTAAGCTGGAAAAAAAATTTACTACAAAGGGGGGACACCCAAAAGAAAGAAAATTTTTTTCCCCAAACCGTTTTTTATTGGGCAGCTGTGTCCAAATTTAAGGTTTTTTTGTGTGGGGAAAAGTTGTAACCCGCCCAAAAATGGGGCATACTGGGAATTATGATCCCCTTCTTGGGGCTTTTGAAAACGTTATTGGGTTTTGAAAACAGGCATTTGGAAAACAAAAATTTATATGGGACCAGTGGTGGGAGCAACCCCGAAAAGGAAATTCTGGGAAGAGGCAGCCTTGTACACAACAGTGGGGAAAAAATTACAAATAAGACATCAAAGCTGGCTTCAACTTCCTACAGAGAAAAATTTATAAAAGACTGGAATAAATTTTTGCTTTTGTGGTCTTTTCTCCTTCAAATGTGTGTTTCATCATTAGTAGGTTGAGTGGCTTTGGCTGATTCAAGTGATTTGGCTTCTTGCGCTTCTGCATCCTCAGTGTCCTCTAGCACTGTAGCATCAAATTTACACCAGCCTAGTTCTCTGACATCAGAGGTTCACAAGTTTAGTAGGGAGCACTGAGCTGCCCCATCCTGGCATGAACCTGTCCTCTCCTTTACCACCTGTAATTAGGCATTAGTGAAGCTGGTTCTCAGAATGATATATCACAACATATGAAATGCATGCAAAGTGATTAATCATTAAAATAGGGATTATTCATTTGATTGATCATTAAAATATGAATTAAAATGATTTTTGTTTCTTTTCTAAGCATGTTTTGACAAAAACTAATGTTTCATAACATTTCTCTTAACCCTTTCCCATTTTTACCCGCCGTAGCCCGCCGCTGCCCGCATCTATTTATACCCGCCGCAGCCCGCCGGACGTCATTTCAGCCTAGTGGGGATTTTCCATCACGCACTAAGCTCTACCTAGTACACGCACACCATGAATGAACATTCCACTGAGGTCAGCATAAACTAAGAAAGGAATGGGCACCAAATTCAGTGCTACACAGCCTCCCTTTCACAAGACATTGGCCAGTGACTGGCTTTGTCTTTCCCACGCTTTCTTGTAGCTAAAAATGGCAGCAAAGATTGAGCATACAATTTGGGAGGAATATACTGATGTGGAAATTGAAGCTATTTTGGCTCAAGTGGAACAGTTCGAAAGAGAATAAAATGTTGAATCCGATGTTGAAGTAGATGTAGAAGAAAGAGATTAAATAGGAGAAGGTAGTGAGTCGGAAAGTGATGCTGAGGATAACATTCCGTTGGCTTCATAGCAGACGACATGGCGCAGTGCACAAGTGCCTTGCTCAGTGCAAGACTTCACGCTGCCGACTGGGCGGCACAAACTCTCCCACTGAATGCCAAGCTCTTAGATTACTTTGTTTTGTTTGTGCCCCAATTTTTTTTCAAATTGTTTGCAGATGAAAACTAACAAATATGCCAGGCAAAAGATCGCTGTGAAAGGGTTAGTCATAGATCCATTACGACAGAAACAACACCTGATGAAATTTGGGCTTACCTGTCAGTTTTGATCATGATGGGGATCAAGCGTTTGCCGAGGCTTCATCTCTACTGGTCTACTGATTTGACATTTTCTGAGTCACGGATCAGTAATATTATGACGAAAACCAGATTTCTCAAAATTAATCAGTATTTTCACCTGAGAAACACGCCAACACACCTGGACGCGCACTGGCTGTGACACCTGCATTTGACAGCCATGTAACTGGCTATTGGTGAAGGACATACTAGTGTCTGTGTAAATAGTAGGCGTCACATATATTTGTAAATAATGTATATACGAGCATTAGTCAACGTTGTTTTCAATATGTTTGAATACTTTCCACTGAGAAGTGTAGACTTGGTGACAGTAATTTTGTGACGTGTGAATGTTCGATTGGATTACCATGACGGCGGATGCGATGGAGGACACATTCAGGCAGACCACACATATTATTTTTTTTAATCACATACCTATATTGCGCATATTGGAGGGTAGTTGTAGACTAACAGCATGATGTACTGCAATGTACCTGTATTTGGTGACAAAGAGGGGACAGCAGCACGACACATGTAGGTAGGACACACATCTTGGGGTGCAGAACAAAGTATGACATCATATGAATACCTTGGCCAAATATGACTGCTCTGCGAACAATAGTAACTGTGCAGGACTATGTGTACTTGAGGTACCTTATTCTCTGATAAAAACAGCGTAAATTTCCGAATACTACAGAGAGTTTCTCTGTAAGAAATGCGAATGGTAAAGGGTTAAATGTTCACCACATATTTAGCCACTTGGCGGCCATTTTGAATCTGAAAACACATTATGTAATTGATGAAAAAAATCAATAAATGTATTTTTACATAGCATCTACAACCATATTTTACACCACAAAATTCCAAGTCAATATCTATACAGGTTCAAAAGTTATTAATGAAAATCTACCATGTACTGTCTTTTTGGTCCGTCGCAGGGCATTTTAGGGTTTTCGGCAAAATTAGACCCCAATATTTGAAACATTTGGTCTAGTATAACCCTAGAAAAAATTGGACATAATCTATGTATGCATATCCTTTAACTAAGCAATGTAAAAATGTAGCCATAAGATGCTATCTTATCCAACCTGTTGGACCTCAAACATGGCTTATCGTGCAATTTGAGTGAACCGCCAATCACATGATGAGGCAATTTTAACAAAGTATATAATGTTTCCCCTTCAAGATAGAGAGCTGATTCTTTTTGTAGGTATTATTAGTATTATAGACATTGTATGTGGAAATTGTTATGGGTGTGATTGTAGTGCTTTCCGCTACAGGTCCTTTCCAAATAAGGCTTCCATACAGTTAAAATGGCCGAAAAATGTACCGCCATCTTTAGACATCCATAACTTTTGAAAAAATAGAGATAGAGACATAATTTTGTTGTTGTTGTGTTTGTTTTAAAAAGTTCTTTTCAAAAATACCATTTTTATGTACACAAATGCTATATAAAATTTTGGCTGCCGCTACCTAGTCTAAGTCCACAAAATTAGTTTTATGTGCAAGAGAAGTAACTAAACATTGAATATGCAAAGTGAAAACAATGTAGAAAAAGTATTTGTTTTATGAGTGACATGTAAAGTAACACGTACACACAATCAGTTTTCACGTTGGAGCGCTGCTACTGAAATGAGTCATTCACTTCACATTTACAATGATGAATGAATTTATGTCTATAGAATGTCTCACCAATGTCTCTCACACACACATGCATTCATGTTCAGTAATTAGCATAGTTTTGGATGGTGTGGTAGAGCCTAAAGCAAGCAATGTGCACACAAATGGTCAGGAATCCTAAAATGTCATTTCCGTTATTCCCTGCTCTGGCCAGCACTTGAAAATGCTGTGCTCTTTGAGTTGCATGGCTGCAATGTTTTCACCTGCATATTTATTTGTCGGCTTCAACAATTTGGTCCAGCAAAGCATCATCAAAAATTTGGCTGAAAAAATCCAAAGGGGCGTGGCTCTGCATGTGTTGACTGTGCAGGCCACACCCCTCATCACTGTAGGTTGGTATTAGGGGGTTATTGAAAAAACCCCTAAATGCCAGTCTTGCTTTGGGAACTGAAAAAAATTTTCTTTTCAAGGTCTTTTTCTTTCAGGTGAGCAACTCCCGGGGCCTTTGCCTGCCTCCCAACGTCAGCACCCTGCTTGTTTTAAATCTGTCCCCCTTCACCCACACTCCACTCGGGGAAACCCTTTTTCCCTTTATCACGTTCACCCCCCACTTCCCTGTCTTCTGCTCCCAGTAAATACCCAAGAAGATTCCTAAAATTTTTTAAACATTTTAAACCTTCTTTTTTGAAAATTTTTCCCAAGAACGTCACCCCGGGAAAAAAACGGCGGCTTTGGGCCGTTACTTTCCCCGTGGTCCCCGAAGTTAAAAAAGAGTCCCCATTTTGCAGCGCTGATAAGTGGACGGGGGGGGGGAAAGGCCCCCGCCTCTTTTGCTTAATTTTCCACAACCCTTACCCCAGCCAGCCCGGTGGTCAGGGTGTTTTTTTTAAAAGATTTTTCAGTGTCCCCGAAAGGGTTTTTGAAAACCCTGCGCAAGACCCATTTCCCTTTGATTTAGGGAATATTTAAAGTTGAGGGGCGATAAACCCCCCAACCTTGGTTTTAAAAGGGTTGTGCATAAAAAGGTTGCGCTAAACCATCGCACCTTAGTTAAAAAAACCCCTTTGTGTAAGCAGGTGCTATGACATGGGCCCCCCCGAATAGAAAAAAATTTAAAAGAATTTTCCCCTCGGGGTTTCCCGGTCACTTTTGGGGAATTCCCCCGATTTTGGGTAATGGTTGCAGAAAGGGTAAGCATATCCGACCCCATGATTTTTCCCCCAATAACTTTCAGAATGTTTAAAAATTGCCCTTGTTTTAAATTAAAATTGTATTTAAAAATGTGGGGGTTTTTTTGTCTTTTTTGTTTTTTAAAAAAAAACCCCCAAAGAAAAGTTGACTTTGCTTGTATTCTAAAACCCCCATTATCTATTGAAAACCCTGGGAAATTGATGTTGGATTTGATCCTTTATTAAAAGCATCTTCCCGGGGTTTTTTATCATTTGATAGCAATAAACAATTTTCTTTTTTTTTTTAGTTTGACCCCTTATTCCCAATTTCCCCATTTTGATGAAAACTTTTTGATGTAATTAAGGATTTTTGGGGGTTGGGGGGTTTGTTTTTCCTTTTTCTTTTGGCCTAAAATCCTTTTTAATTCACCCAACGGGTCTTGAGCTAATTCGACATGCTTGGTAATGTGTTTGGGGAAAAGTCAGATTAAGATGTTAAATTTTAATAAAGGAGCAAAAACGACCCTGGGGAAATTGCCCCTTTTGAAGAAAATTTATAGATGAATATGTAGTCCTTTTCCGTTGTAATTTTTTGGGTTTCCCAAAAAATTTTTCTGTTTCAATTTAATTATAGGCCCGATACCCCAATATTTTTTTAGTTTATACAAAAATGTGAGGGCCATCCCTTGGTGGTAGGTTTTTGGTCCCCTTTAAAAAAACAGGTTGCCAAAAGACATGTTGGGCTGGAAAAAATGATATTTTAATTTGAAAGTGGTCTTTTTGGAAAAAAGGATGAGGGAGGGACTTTTTCCTTTTTTTAAAGTTTGTTGGGTTAACGGAATGAGGTTTTCTTTTACATTTAGAAAACCAGTCTTTTCCCAAAAAAATTTTTTCCAGCCAGTTTACAGACAGGGTTTTGAAATTTTGGATTTGGGTTTCTGAAAAACAAAATTTTTTTGTGTTTGGCTTACCGTTTTTAAAAATTTGGGGACAATAAGGGAATTTTTCCCGCGTGGAAGGGGAGAGGAGACAAAAAGGGAATTGATTAGTGTGTGTAGTTTTTTGTTCCCATGTTTTTGCTGTCTGTTCTTTCCAGGCACCCAAACACAGCCTGTGGACTTTTTTCCATCAGATGTATCCCCCACTGAAAATCAGTGCGGACTTGCAGTGAAGCCAATAGTGGACCAACGGGAATTTCCTTTTGGGGTCAGAGGCCCCCTAAAACCCTCCCTGGTGTTCCTTCTCCCCCAAAATTCTTTTGGGCTTCTGATCCCCACAGAAGGGGAAAAATTGGAAAGCGCTTGAGCCTTGGATTTCTTTTTTTTCCTCTTGCTGGGGTTTAGTTTCATCCTTTGTTTTTCCTTCCTTTTTTAAACGAAATTCTGTTTTTGGGGGAAAATTTTCAGATTTTTTTGGTGAGGGGACAGTACCTGATAGGTTTGTTTTGAAATTTGTTTTTTTTTTTGTCAGGTTTTTTTTTTTGAAAAAATTTTTCCCTTTTTAAAAATCAGTTTTTTTTGGGTTTAAATATAATAATAAAGGGAAACCTTATTTTGGTTTTATATCTTGCTAAAGAAAAATTAAAAGGGCGTTTGAAATTAAACCTTTAATTTACAAAAGTCATAAAACCCAAGGGAAAAATAATAAATTATTTTAAAACAGATATTAAAAACATGGTAAACTGCAGCCAAATCTATGAAAATAAAATTGCAAAAAGTCAAATGTTTTTAAAAAGGGCACAAAAACACCACGGGTTTCATTTTACTTTGGGGCAGGGTGATAGGACTGGGTTAGTGAAGGTGGGATATTTTCGGATAGGAAACGGGGGGGAAAAAAAATCTTGGGTTTTTAAAAATAAAAATGTTTGGGGCTGGTTTTAAAAATTTTTGTCTTTGTTTGGTTTTTGGGCCGAAGAGGGGGAGGGGGGGTTTTTTCCCCGGGTTTAAAATTGGGGCCCCGGAAATAAAAGAAAGGGGCGGAAAACGGGGATTTTTTTGAATCTAGGTTTTTGTTGGCCCCAGGGTATCTGAAAAAGTGGGGGAAAGGGAAACGTGAAGGAGTGTACAGGTGAAGACATTCACAGAGGTAGGAGGGTGCAGTTTTTTTGGAGCATTTTTTTAAAAGGGGTACAGTTTCTTTTATTTTTTCTCTCTGTGGCACAGGCAACCATTTTTTTGGGAGAGATCGCAAAAGGAGGAGTAATGGGGTTCAGAATTTTTTTTTTTCTGTGGCTAGGCGGCTCCCAGAGTTTTGTTATAGTTGAAGGGAGTGGATAGATGATGCGGGCCAGACCAGAAAAAAGAAAATTTTGCAATAGCCCCGGGTGTGAAAAAATGAGAGAAGGGGAACAGTTTGGTGTTGCATCGGTGGACAGGTACTTTCGAATTGAAAACCTTATATGGCCATTTTTAACCTAAAATTTTTTGGCAAAAAATAAAACTTAAAGGTTGGGGTCGTTGAAGGGGTTTTTTTTAAGGAAGGGGTTTTTGGTTTTTTTCCCGTTTTTTAAACAACCACCTTTTTAAAATATTTTCCCGCAGGGGGTTTTTTGGGGGAAAAACTAAAGGAGTCATTGCGTTCGTCCAAAATTGGGGGAAGATTTTTTTTGGGGGGGTTAAAATGAAAAAAAAGGGTTTGGGTCCCTTTGGGGGCCCTCCGGGTTTTTTTTGGGCATTATTTTTTTGAATTTTTTTCGCTGCCCTTCCAGTTTTAAATTTTTAAAAAAATTTTGGGGCCCCTTTTGCCGGGGCAAAAAAAAATTTTTTTTTGGGGGGAGAAAATTTGGTTTAATATAAAGGGGCTTGGCGAAAAGTTGGTTTTTGAGGTTGAAAAAGGGGTTTTTTCCCATGGGCAGGAAAGGGTGAAAGAAGGTTTTTTTTAAAAAATTGTTTGGGTTTGGTTTAAATGCGGGTTTTGACACTTTTGGCAACCTGAAACCCCGGTTGGGAAGGGTTGTTAAAAGGGGGGTTTGGGCGTTTAGAACCCCTTTTTTTCAAGAAAAATTTGAAATTTAAAAGGGTAGGATTGGAAACAGGGTTTAAAAATTTTTCCCTTTAATTTTGGGAAAGGGGTAAATGTTTTAAAAAGTGATGTACTATGGGGGTTTTTAGTCTGGGGGAAAATTTTGGAAAACCCGGAAATTGGAAATTAAATTTTGGGGAAGGGGTTGTTGGGGTTTTTGGAACATTTTGGTTGAAATAAAGATTAGGTGGAAAAGGGTTCAAAAATTTCTTTAATTTTTAATAAATCGGTTGATTTAAAAATTTTTAGAATAAATTTTCCCGAAAAAAATTTTTTAATTTTTCGTTATTTTTAATTTTCCCATTGAAAAAGGGAAAACCATTATTAATCGACCCACATGATTTTTTAGTTTTTTTTTTCCCAAAAATTTAAATCGTGATTTCCTTTTTAATTGTCGAAAAAAAAAAAAAAGGGGGGGAAATTTCCCCGTAAATTTGGGGATCAGGGGGGTGCAGGTTGGGGGGAAAGGAAGTTTTCATTTTCTGGAGCAAAAGTTATGGACTTTGTCAGAAAAAAAATTAGAAAATTTTGAAGGAAGTTCAGAGTGGTTTTTGGAAAGGGGGGCAGAGGGTTGCCTTAAATACCCAAGGGAAGAGTGTGGGGAGAGAAAAGAGAAAATTAATAGAGGGGCCCAACCCAAGAACCTTGGAAGGAAAATACTTTTTTTTTTCTGGGGAAAATTTAAAAGATTTGATTTTTGTTTATTTTGTTTTCGAAAGGCCGGGGCTTTTTTTACTTTCCGTTTTTTATTTTTGCCACTGCCGCTCTGTTGGGCCCGCGTTTGCGCTTTGCGACCGGATGTCGGGGGTTTTTACCATGGCACAATGGCCCATAAAGGAGAAGAGGTTGGGGAGGTTAAAGCTCATCAAGCAAAAGGGGGAAAAGGGAAAAATCATTGGAGTTTTTTGTAAAAGGGGGTTTTTGTTGTCAGAGGGGTTTTTGATAGGAAGGGTTCAGAAGCCTTTTTTGAAGGGAAAAAAAATTTTTAAAAATCTATGGCCTTGAGGTTGCGGGCCCGGGGGGTCATCCCCTTTCTTTCCTTTTTTTGGGGTTTGCCAAAAGTTTAGAGAAAAAAAAAACAGGAATTTATCAAAAAGTAGTTCATTTTAGTGTTTGATACAGATGTGATCAAAATCTTTTGGGGGAAATCGGTAAATTTTTCCCGTCTTTAAAAAATGTCCCGATCTGTGCGTTGCTTCGTTTACCAGTGAGGGAAAGAGAGTGGTTCGCAAAGGAAAAAAAGGGGAAAAGGACGTTTGAACAGAAAGAAGTTGGGGTTTTCAAAAAAAGGGAAGGGGAAAATCAAAGAGAATTTTTAAACTTTTGGGAGAAAATTTTCTTTAGTTTCCTAGGGGTTTAAATTCCTTTTATTTTTAAAATTTTTCAATTATTCTTCCCCTTCCTTTCTTTTTTTTTAAAAACCAACCCTTTAAAAAGTATATTTCCGGAAATTTTTTTTGTTGATTTAAAAGACTTCGAAAAAATTCAGGTGCAAAAGGAAAAGGGAAGGACCCGAAAAAAGGCAGGGTTTAAGGTATTTTTATAAACGATGGCAATGCCAAACCCCCACGGGGGGTTTGGGGAAGGAGGAAAGGTTTTTTAACCCCGGGGGTGTTTCAGTTGTTTTTTTTTTTCCCGGTTTTATTTCCTTGGGCGGGTTTTTAACCCGGGGTTTTTGTAAGAAAGTTAGATCAATGTTCTGTTGAAGGGGATGAAAACCCGAAATTTTGGGTTAGCTTTACCCCTTGGGCAGGGCAGATTGCCCAAATTGAACAAGGGAAAATTTTAAAAAGGGTGTTAGAAGGAGGGAGAGAGGTTGATGTTTTAACCGTGGTGAATTGGGGTTTAAATGGGCAAATGGAAAAGGATAAGGGTATGGTAAAGTTTTGGAGGGGTGGAAGAGCAGACAAAAATTGGATTTGAGGCAGGGGGTTAATCTGGTGAAAGAACTGGGGAAGTTCGGGGGGTTTTACCAAATTGAAAGTTCACCCTGTACACTTTTTTAAGAAACACGTTTTATCAAAGTCATTTAAAAACAGGGAAAAAAGCGGGGGACAGGGGAAACGAAAACAGTGTTGTCCTTTGGGTTTTTGGGCTTTTGGGGGTAGTGACGTCAGGAAAAGAGGAAGGGGGGCCCGGGTGTTTTTTGGGGGGGGGCCCCCAGGGGTGAGTCTGCCCGGGAAAGGGTTAAACCCCCGTCTTTTTGGGCGGGTTTTATTTAAAAGGTTTTTAAATGTTTTTGTTTAAGTTGTTTTGGTTTTTATTGTGAAAAACCCTTATTGAGGCAAAGTTTTCGTCTTGGGGGTAAGTGTTCATATTGGGGGAAGGGGGGTCCCCTGGGGTTTAGTTTGTTTTTTGGTGGGGGAGAAAATTTTGAGTTTTTGGGGTTTCCCCCATGCAATTTTTCCCCCACAGGGGCCCAAAATGGGTCCCAAGGACACAAACAAATGTCAGTTGAACCCCCCCCCTTTTTCCCTTTTGTCAGTTGAATCTTTTAAAAAAAGTATCAGAAAATTTAAAAATTTTAAATTAATGTGATTCAAAATGTAAATGATATTAAGAAAAACTAATCTGACCAGTCAAGGAAAGGTTTTTGGGGGGAAAACCCCCCAAAACCCCCGTTGATATTAAAAATTTTTTTTGCTCAAATTAAAAAAAAAAGACAAAAAAAAACAAATTCCAAAAAACAGAGAGACCACCCTGTGCAAAGGGGCCCCCTCGAACCCCCGCGCGGTTTCCCGCGCCCCACACACACACACACACCACCAACCCGGTAAAGGGGTTTTTACAAATCCCGAATGGGGGATGTAAAGTGTGTGTGAGGGTGGGTTTTAAATTTTTGGAGGTGAGAGACTTGGCACAACTGTGTGTGAAGGGCCCCTTGGTTTTTTTTCGTGGCCAAATTTTTTCCGTGTTCCCAAAATGGCGTCAGTTTAAAAAGTTGCCAAATTTGTTCCCGCATTTTTAAGAGGGCGATTGCACACATTCAACACGTCGCCCTGGGCTTTTTCCCCGTTCTTGTTTTTTCCATTGCGCTTGGGGGGAACAAAAAGCAAAGTGGAGGCGGGAGACCCGTGGCCCTTTTCCCCAAACATGGAATTCCACTTTACAGCTTTTGTTTTTGTGATTGATAAAACTCTCTGACTAGGAAGGGGGGTTTTGCTCAGTCCCTTTTGTGTGCTCCCTGGGGGCTAGTTGGCCTTTGGAGAACAAACTCCAACGGCGGACCCCTTTTTTCCCAAATTTGGGCCGGAGAGTGGGGGGTGTACTGTGGGCAAGGCATTCCCCTATAACCCCAAATTTCTCCCCCGTTTCCAAAACAGCAGCTGCCTCCTGGACACGAGGACAAAAAAATTTACTGAAAACATGTAGGATACAGACACTTTGCCGGTACTTCAGGCAAGTCAGGGGGGTGTTCACTTGAAATATATATGGGGAATTTGGGTTTGAAGGGGTTTTTTTGTTTCAGATTAAATTTATTACTAGGGCGGGAAATCGAAAAATCAGTTGTAATGTTTTTTAAAATTTTTATGCAGTGACCCCCCATTGCTGTAAAAACCCATTTGAATGACAACATGCAAAGATAATTGGAAAGAAAAAAAACTTGAAAGAATTATTCAATTAAAAATTTTTGTTGTTGTTGTTGTTAGAAAAGTTTTTACAGATGATTTCTTTTTTTTGCAGTTTGTTTTTACATAAACAGTTTGCTGTTTTTTTGTGAGTTTGTTTTTTTTTCCTGGATTTTTTTTAAGTGTGGCTGGATGAAAATTTAAAAATTGCTTTTAGAAGTATTCATGTAAACACAAATAAATCTGTAGAATTAAGATTTTAAACACAAAAAAAAAAACATTCAGAATTTAAATGCGTATCTTTTTTAAAAAGGAAAAAAAAAAAAAATTGGTGGTTAAAAAAAAAGAAAAGAAAAAAAAACCGTGAAAAAAAAAACCACCCTGCATACAAGGAAGACATCCTCCATGTATTTTTGGTAAGCCTTGAAGTGAAGGCTGTCTTCATTTTTCTGTCATCAATCTTTTACACAATTCCTGTCCTAAATATGGAAAAAAATTAATGGTTGGGCCTTATTCAGTAGGTTAGTAGTTTTTCCCATCCGGACGCAAAATGCAGAGATGGTTGTTTTTGTTCCTTTTCTGGTCATTTCTTTCAATTCTATAACTCTGTGCACTTCACTCCGTCACACGACATGAGAAAAAAAACCTTGTGTGAAAATATTAGTGATCCTACACGTCCCCATTCTCCGTTTTTTAAGGGTCAGCGTTGAAAACTTTGTGGGGCCCATTTTTTTCTTGTCCCCAGGTGTTGTAAACCATTTTAAATGAAAAAACTTTAAATTGCTTTTCCTTGTTTTTTTAAAAAATGACCCCAAATATTCAGAGCATTCCAAGTTTTTGTGATGTGTGTGTTCGATTTCTTTTTAGCTCTTCACAAAATGTGATATTAGACACTTAAAAGAAAAAAGAAAGGGAGGGGAGGGGGGGGGGGAAATTCTGGGAGTGGGGTAAAGGGTTTTTGGGGAATTAAACTACACAGAACTGCAAGAAAATGTAAAAAAAATAATTCTTGATACAGAATAATAAAAAATACCAATTTAAAAATTAATCTAATGAGTGAACAAAAAAATTTTTGAACCGAACCCGAGAGAAAATCTAAACCGCGAATGAAAATGTCTTTTTAAAGCCCAAATAATCATAAAATTAACCAAAATTGGGACGTGCAATAATGATTTAAAAAAAATTTTTATTCAAAAAAAAGATCCTGAAAAAGCTGATGAGTTGTGAGGTGGAACGGGTATAAAAATTTTCAGATACTGTACAATATAGGACCCAAAGTTTTCTTGGCGCATATGCATAAAACTGTTAAACATATTTTGTCTTTAAAACAATTCATTTCCCATCTAAAGCCAGAAAAAAACATTTGTTTTACATGGTTTAAAAATCGGTTTAAAATTTTTTAAAAAAGCTTTTTTTTCCTCTTTTCAAAACATTTGACAACAAGTCTTTTTTTTTTTCCACAGGAATTAAAACTTGTCTGTATTTTTGACGATTTGATAACATTGTTTGGTTTTAGTGACAAGGGGGTTTTTAAAATTTTTGCCAGTTTTTAATTGTTTTTGGCCCTTTTTTGCTGAAAGGTCTTGAAACCTTTTTCATTGTGATTACACCACAGTGAGAGGGAAATCCAACAAAAAAAGTTATATCTGTGCCAAGTTCAGATTAACTTTTGTTTGCATAGACGGAGGCTTGAATTATGTTTTGAATCAAACAAAAAAAGTTTTTGAAAAAAAAGTTTTTGGAAAGTCGTTAAAAAAATTAATTGCCAGTAGTATGCTACGGTTCTGTTTTAAAAAATTAAAAATATTCTCCCCAAGTGAAACGATTTTTTGGGATTTTAAAGGTATAGTGTATGCAGCACCAATTATTTTTTAAGATGATCCTCTGTAAAAATTTTTAAAATGGTGGAAAAGTTTTTCCCAAATGAATTTTGTTTTTAAAAAAAAATTTATAGTAAAAATTTTTTTATGAGTCAATTAATTGATGTCAAAAAACTGCGCTCTTTTGAGTTCCCTTTGGAGGGGGGGATACTTCTTTCTTTTAGAATATTTGTTTTTTATGGATTAAATCCGTTTTAACAAGTTTGAGACGTGTATGTACCCATTTGTGGTGTTAGAAAATATCTTTTCCTCTTCGGAAAATCTCTATCGATTCGATTTATTGCCGGTGCAAAAATTTTTAACTTCATCTTCTTAAGCAGAGAAGACGGGCAGCAGACAGTGGTAGACGGGGTCGGTTTTTTGTCAGTTTGTCTTGTAAGGTGAAGGAAAGTTGAAATACGTCTTGCTTTTTGTTTTTTTCCCAAGTTTGTCCCCCCCTCCCTTTGACTTTCCTATTTATCAAAAAAGTGGATTTGTGCAAGCTGATGACAATTGCAGTTGTGGAAAATGAGAGAAAAACCCCGCTTTTTTTTGTGTTAGATAGCGTGGAATGGAGAGGACAGAGATGGATTGATTAGTGTTTGTTTTTTTGTTCCTGTTGTGCTGTTGTTCTTTCCAGGCCCCCAAACACCCCTGGGATGGGGGACATCGATGTACCACTTGCCTACCGGCAGTTGCCAGTGCACCCAACTGTGGACCAACTGAAAAATTTGTAATTTCCTTTCTGGAGTAGGGCCCCCTCAACCCTCTCTGGTGTTCCTTCTCCCCCAAAAGTATGGGCCTTTGATCCACAGAAGAGAAAAAATGGTAAGCAGCTGTAGCCATGGGTTTCTTTTTTTTTTCCTCGTGCTAGTTTGATTTCATCCGTCATTTTCCTTCCTTTTTTAAATGGAATTCTTTATTGGCGATTTTCGATTTTTTTGGCGGGACAGTATGATTTATTGACTTTTTGTTTTGTATTTATTTTTTGTGTCATGTTTTTTTTTGTTTAAACTATTACTTTTTTAAATAGTTTGTATTGGGAAAATATTGCAACGCATTATTTGTTTATGCAATAAAAAAAGTTCAGAATGAGAGGAACGGATATAAATTTTGTGGGTGCATTTAGATACATAGCTGCCAACATTTTTTTTTTTCCCAGAACTTTTGCTGAAAAATTTTTCCCTGGTTTTCCATGCAAAAAACCCCAGGGAAAAACCTTTTCGTCTCCCCCCCCCCCCCCCCCCCCCCTCCTGCAGATCAGAAGGGTTTTTTCTCAAAACAAGGGATTTTCCAAATCAGTCAGTCTTCTGCTCATTCTGTGAAAATGCGTTGCAATTTTGGCGGCAGACAAAAGTCAGATGAATGAGAAGGCGAGTTGTTTCCCTCTGAGTTTGGTGTACATGGCAGTTTGTTTCAGCGGATAAAAGGAGTTCAGATTTGAAGACGGTGCTGAAGTAGCAAAAATAAAATCGGGTGAAGAGCCGACAAAGTTGCCTGTTTTGGGCCCTGGTGTTTCAGCACTCCCCCTTTTCCAAAGTCGCTTTGTCTTTGTCAGGTGTCCCCAAAACACACACATCCAACAAAATCCAAAACCACTCATAAACAAGTCAAGAGATGGTGAAATATAAAAAAGTATGTAGGTTACCGCACACCGGCCCCACCCCACAACACACACCGACTCATGCAATGTATCAACACAAAAAAAGTCTGTCCATTTAAAATTTTTTTTAAAACACATTTTATCATTTACTATATTTAATTTTGTTTTTTGGATCAAAAATATAAGTTTGTAAGTTGTTAATTTAAAGTTAAAATTTAATAAATCTTAATGTAAAATTTTTCTTTATGATGTAATTTTTAATGATAATATAATTTTTTTCCTTTTTTTTTCCAAAGAAAAAATTTTTGAATGAAAAAAAGGTTTTTTTAAAGAAATTTTTAAAAAAACCCCCCAATTTTTTAAAATTTTTGGAATTTTTTGTTTTCCAATTAAAATTTTTGTAAAAAATATTAAAAAAATTTAAATTTAAAAAAATCTTTAAAAAATTGAAACAGGGAAAAAGGGGGTTTAAATTAAATAAAAAAAAATTTAAAAAAATTTTTAAAAAATTAAAATTTTAAACAATTTTTTCAAAAAGCAGAAAATGAATTAAAAAAGGAGTTTTCATTTTAAAAAAAAGGGAAAAAAAATTTAGGATATTTTTTTTTTAGGAAGTATCGAAAAAATTTAAAATTTTTACCCCAAAAATTTTTAAAAGTTGTGGATCAAAATTTTTGGGGGAAAAAAAATTAAAAAAATTTAAACAAAGAAATTTTTTTTTAAAGGTTGATATTTCCCCAAAATTTTTTTTTTTTTGGAAAAACTAAAAAAAAATTTAAAAAAAAAAAAATTTTCCCGAAAAAAATAAAAAATGTCAGTTAAATGGGATAAAAAAATTGGGCTTTTAAAAAATTTTTTAAACCCAAAATTTTTAAAAAACCCCCGGGGAAAAAAAGGGAAATTTTTTTTTAAGGTTGAAAGTTTAATTTTTTTTTGTAAAAATTTTAGGTTTTAAAATTTTTTTAAAAATGGCCCACATTGGGAAATTTGGGTGATTTTTAAGTTTTCAAATAAGGGGGTTTTTAATTTTATTTTTTAAAATATTTTTGAAAAAGGGGGATTTAAAGTTTAAAAAAAAATATTGATATTCCAATTTAAAAAATTTATAAAAAAAAAAAAAACACTTTTCAAAAAAACACAAAATATAAAAAACAAAGGGGAGGGTATTTAAAAAACCAAACAAACAAATTTTTTGGGAAAATTAAAAAAAAAAAAAAAAAAAATTTAAAATAAAAATTCCCTTTTGCACAATAAAAACCCCAAAAATTTTTTAAAAAAAAAAAGCACCGGGTTTCCCCCCTATAAAAAAATGTTCCAAAAACCGGAAAAAACTTTTTGAAAGGGAAAAAATTAGTTTTTTTTAAAAGGGGTAATTTTAAACAAAACCAGCCTAGATGCTTTTTTTTAAATAAAAAAAATAAAAAAAAATTTTGGTTCCCCCCAATCCTAAAACCCCCAAAGGAACCGGCCCATTAAAAGGGGGAAAAAGGGTTAAAAACCGTGGGAACCTTTTCCTTTTCCCCCCCAGGGAAAACCCCCATGGGTTTTTCTGGGAAAACAAAAATAAAAATAAAAAATTCATTAAATTAAGGTTTTTTTGGCCTGGTTTTTAAAAAACCAAAAAAAGCGTTGTTTTTGTTTTTTTAAAAAGGTTTTGCCTTTTGAAAATTTTAACCCAAAACTTTTTGTGGGTGTTTTTTTTGTTTTTTTTTGGGGTTTGCTATTCATAATTTTAAAAGGATTTTTAAAAAAGGGAAAAAATTTTTACACCCATGGACTTTTTAATTTATTAAAGAATGACGGGGGTTTTTTTTTTTTTTTAAAATTTTTTTTTTTTTTTAAAATTTTTTTTTTTTTTTGGGGGGGGGGGGGGGGGGGGGGGGTTTTTTTTGTTTTTTTTTTTTTTTTTGGGGGGGGGGGGGGGGGGGGGGGGCCCGGGAGGGGGGGGTTTAAAAAAAAAAAAAGGAAAAAAAAAGGGGGGGGGGGGGGGGGCCCGGGGGGGGGTGGGGCCCCCAGAAGGGGGAAAGGGGGGGGGGGAAAAGGGGGGGGGGGGGGGGGGGGGGGGGGGGGGGGGGTTTTGGAAAAAAAAGGGGGGGGGGGGGGGGAAAAAAAAAAAAAAAAATTTTTTGGGGGGGGGGGGGGGGGGGGGGGGCTTCCCGGGGGGGGGGAAAAAAAAAAAAAAGGGGGGGTTTGGGGGGGGGGGGGGGGGGGGGGGGGGGGGGGGTGGGGGGGGGGGGGGGGGGGGGGGGGGGGGGGGGGGGGGGTTTTGGGGGGGGGGGGGGGGGGGGGGGGGGGGGGTGGGGGGGGGGGGGGGGGGGGGGGGGGGGGGGGGGGAAAAGGGAGGGGGGGGGGGGGGGGGGGGGGGGGGGGCCCAAAAAAAAGGGGGGGTTTGGGGGTGGTTTTTTTTTTTTAAAAAAAAAAAAAAAAAAAAGGGGGGGGGGGGGGGGGGGGCGGGGGGGGGTTTAAAAAAAGGGCCGGTTTTTTTGGGGGGGGGGGTGGGGGGGTTTTTTTTTTTGGGGGAAAGTAGGGTTAAAAAAAAAAAAGGGGGGGGGGGGGGTTGGGGGGGGGCGGGCGGGGGGGGTGGGGGGGGGGGGGGGGGGGGGGGGGGGGGGGGGGGGGGGGGGGGGCCCCGGGGGGGGGGGGGCGGGGTTTGGGGGGGGGGGGGGGGGGGGGGGGGGGGGGGGGGGGGGGGGGGGGGGGGGGGGGGGGGGGGGGGGCCCAGTTTGGGGGGGGGGGGGGGGAAAAAAATTTTTTTTTTGGGTTGGGCCGGAAAGGGGGGGGGGGGGGGGGGGGGGGGGGGGAAAAAGGGGGGTTTTTTGGGGGGGGGGGTTTGGGGGGGGAATTGGAAAAAAGAAAAAAAAAAAGGGGGGGGGGAAAAAAAAAACCCCAAAAAATCAGGAATAAAATAAAAAACAAAAAATTTTTTTTCTTTTTGGGGGTTGTAAAAATTTCAAAATTTAAAAAAAACAAAGGGGGTTAAAACATTTTTTTCAAAGCAAAAATGGATTTTAAACTTAAAAAAACCTATTTGGAAAAAAAACAAATTTCCAAACCCAAAAAGAAGTAAAAAAGGGGGGGTTTATTTAAAGAAATTTAAACCCCCCTTTAAAAATTCCTTTTTTTGGGTTCAAAACAAAAAAACTTAAAAAATTTCCCCGGAAAAAAGTTCCGAATTTTAACGGGTTTTTTTAAAAAAACAAAGCGGAATATTTCAATTTGAAGAAATGGTATTTTAAACCCGTGAAAAAAAGGGAAAAAACCC
>CM054163.1:3598293-3600793 GCA_028751875.1 Rapana venosa
AGATTTGTTGCCTTCTTCAGTCAATGTCTCACCCAAATCCTGTCCATCTCACTTCTCCTAGTCCAATAATGTCCCATTTATATCGGCTAAGCTCATACTCTATTTTCTTTGATTTTTCCGCACTGGTAGAGTGTACGGACGTTCCATGTACCAATGGTGATTTGTTCTCTAGGGAGCTTAAGTAATTGTTTTAACTCCAGTAGCTGACTTGTCACTTCCACCTGGTTTGTTGATCAATGGAAAGCCGGTCGTTGGTAACCGGGCCTCGACCGATCCGGTATCATTTTGGGCTTTGCATTTGTCTTTCATGTTTTTTCTGTGGGCTTAGGATATTCCTTGGTGGCGCCAATCTCCTCTCCAAGTCTCCATATGTTTTGGGTTTTTTCTATTGGGGTTTCCTCCCCCACATGCGACAGGTTGTACTGGGTTACATGGATACCAGTAGCAGTAGCAGAGAACTTCTCTGACTGACCTGACTCTTTAGGGTCAGGGAAGGTAAAGCAGCGAGGGAGAGGAGATGGGCGTCACCCTCAATATGCTAGGCCCTAGAGAAGTGAGGTCTCTGACGCCTCGCTCCCCTACGAATTTATAGGTTATGGGACTCCTTTACCTTTACCTTTATACTGCAACACACGTCAAGTGTAAAGTGGTCCATATTTTGCGATTTTTAAAAAAAGAACATTTACGTACAGGTTCAGCAGTTTGGAATGGTGCAGCGTGAATTCGTGTCTGTCTTTCTGTTGGCTTGTTTATTCTTGTGTTCTTTTTTTTCCCCTCTCTCTCTCTCTCTCTCTTCTCTCTCTCTCTCTCTCTCTCTCTCTCTCTCACCTGTGCTGTTTGTTTTACAGATGAACGACACGAAACTAGCCAGAGAGATGTATCTCAAAGGGAGACAACTCGGTGAGTTTTTATGTAAAGACAAAGGGGGACAATTAGGTGAGTTTTTAAAAAATGCACACAAAGAGAGGCAATTCGGGGAGGTTTTAAAAAAAGTCCACATATTTCAAAGGGAGCCAATTCGGTGAGTATTTAACGCTCCACAAAGGGAGACAAATTTGGTTACTTTTAAATGTACCACAAAGGGGGACAATTCGGTGTGTGTTTGGGATACCACAAAGGGAGACAATTCGGGGAGGGTATTTTTTTTCTACAGAATTTTACCAGGGACAACTCTCTTGTTGGGCCGTGGGTTCTTTTACGTGCGGTAAATAATTTTGTGTAACACAGGAAACCTGGGTTTATCGTTCATCCGAAAGACTACCCAGCCATATCTGGATGGGGGGAAAAGTTTCGGGTCCAAACTTTGGGAAATACGCACTTTTTCCGACCCGGGGACTTTTTTTTTATTTATTTATTCCTTATTTCGGGGGATAATGGAATAAGCACTCATGTGCTTTTTCATCCGCCCCAGTGTGCACGCAGTTTTGTAAATTTTTTACCCACCTTTCCCCACCCGCATATGGCCTACTTTCCGAAAAAGGGGAAGGGGGTTTTTAAACGTGTGCGCAAGATGTTCTGGTGCGTTCGCATAGGGGACTTCGGTTTTCCTCACGAAGGATTTTGGGGGGGAAGTGGAGCGGCATGATGTTAACTCCGAGGAAAGGAGATTCTTGAGGAGATTGGAAACCCCGGGTCAGCAATCACGAGCGCATCGCTCTAACCCCCCAGGCCATCCCTTCTCTAGAAGGAGCGTTATAACCAGACCCCCGGTACCCGGGGCTGTTCTCCCTGCCTGTGTCACGTTCAAGTCAAGTCCAACGTTTATTTATTTCCAGATTTGGGAAAGCAATGATTTGCTTTTTTTTTTTTTATCAGCCTCTTCTAGGAATAAAAACAATTTGATCGTTTGGGTCGGGGCCGCTAGTTTTCGGGAGACGATAAACCGAGTAGGCCCCCGTGTTTACACAAAATTATTCAGCGCCGTGAAAAACCCCCAGGGCAACAAGAGAGTTGTCCCGGGCAAAATTTGTAGGAAAAAAGCCCTTTGATGGGGGAAAAAAATACAGTTGCATACCAAAAAAAAAAAAAAAAAAAGGGTGGGCTATTCTTGTGGCGACGCGCTTTCCCCCCGGGGATAGCAACCCGAGTTCACGCGAGAAATCTGACCGTGAAAAAAAAGTATTTTAAAATTTTTTTAAAAAATGTAATGTGTGTTTGTGGGGTTTTTGTGTGTTGTGGTGTGTGTTGTGGTGTGTGTGTATGTGTAGTGTGTGTGTATGTGTGTGTATGGTATGTGTTGATTTGGTGTGTAGTATGTGTAGTATGTGTGGTATGTATGTATGTATGTATGTATGTATGTAGATGTATGTTAGTATATTGTGTGTGTGATGTGTGTGTGTATGTAGTTTGATGTGTTGTGTGTATGTATGTGTATGGTTGGGTTGTATTATGATGTATGTATGTATGTATGTATGTGTGTGTGTAGTATGTATGTATGTATGTATGTGCGTTTGTTGTGTAGTGTTGTGTGTTTTTATGTATGTATTATGTATTTTATGTA
>CM054163.1:3605793-3618203 GCA_028751875.1 Rapana venosa
GTTTTGATTTGTTTTTTTTAACAAGATTCACGCTATATAAATTCCTACTTTATTAAAAATTTATTATTATTTTTTATTTTTAAATTTATTTTTTAATAATATTATTTTTAATTAAAAAGCCAAACGGTGCTGTTTCAAAAGGTCCGCCCTTCGCCTTTTCACCCGGTGTCGGTAAAAGCGGGGGGGTAAACCTCTTGGGCCCTTTTCCGGGCTACAAAAGGAAAATTCTCTCCACCTCCCCCTTCACCCCCCTCTCTACCCCTTCTCCCCCGAAAACTGAGATCAAAAGGCATCACCGATTTCCAAAAAGGCAGGGTAGGTCTCCTCACCCCCTCTCCCCCCCTTCCCCTTTGTTTTTTTTTTCCTGGCTAGACTCCAAAGGTTTGTTCCCCAAACAGGACTTTTCTTGTGTATGTGGTGACCTTTTCTCCCCAACCACAAAGGTACCGCTTTCCCCCATTTTAAATGTCAAAAACACACACGGGGTGTGAGTTTTTTAAATTAAAGAAATCAAATCTATCTATCTATCTATCTTTCTACTTCTATCTAAAAAACTATTTTAATCTATCAAACCCATCTATCTACCCAAATCTATCTACCCTACTCCCTATCTACCTTTTTTACCAACCTACCTACCTCCCTATCATCAAATCTATTTTATCTATCTATCTATCTATCTATCAAATCATCTATCTATAAAACCTATCTATCTATCTATCATCTATCTATCTATCTATCAAACTATCTATCAATCTATCAAATCAAAATAAAATCATGTTTTATCATCTCTTCTTCCCGGGAACGCAGGGGCCTACCTTTCCGAAGGGCAAAAATGGGTTTTTATCGTGGGGCGCGATAAAAGCACGTGGTGCCCCATACGGGGGATTTTTTTACCATTTCTCATTGAAGGATTTTTCGCGAGAGGGGAGTCGGCTTTTCTGACGTTAACCCAGGGGGGAAGCTCCCTTGAAGGGGTGCCCAGTGGGGGCTCAAACCCCGGCCGTCAATCCGAGGGGCAGCACTCAACCCACTGGGCTTTTCCCCCCAAACCCCCTTTCCCCCTCGATAATGAAAGGTTCGGTGCATATTTTAACAAATCCCCAATGTTTTGGGTTTTAAAAAGTTCACACCTCCTGTTTTTAGCGGATAACACTAAAAATGATGATAACGATCTGAGGCGGATGACAATTGCACAGAATCGCTCCCCGCATCGCGCGAAACGTGTGTGGTTTTTAAATCCCCAAAAAAAAAAAAAACAAATTTGAAAAAGTCAACCTTTTTGGGGATTTTAGCGTGAAAACAACAAAAGTGTAAATTTTTTGTTTAAAATTTGATGCTATCTTTTTTTAAATAAACTTCTTGGGTATCAACAATAAAAATTTTTTTGGTAAAGGATTAAATAAAAAAATTGCAAAGGAAAAAAAAGAATTTTCGAAGAAAAAACCCCTTGCAAAAAAATTGCAAAAGGGAAAAAAAAGAAGAAAATTTGGGAAAAAAAAAAGAAAAGCGAAAAGAATTCAAATTTAAATTTAAATTTTTAAAATTTAAAAGCTTTATTATCCCAAAAACAGAGAAAATTTCCGGGGGATTTTCTCGCCATACATAAAAAAAAAAAACAATAAAACAAATTTAAAAAATTTAAAATTTAAAACACACACAAAACTGAATTTTTAGACAAAAAAAAATGCAAAAAAGAGGACTTGGGGAAGAAAAAGAAGAAAAAGAATTAAGAGGAAGAAGAAGAAGAAGAAGATTAAAAAAAAAAGAAAATTTTTGAAGAAAAGGGAAGGAGAAAAGAGGGAAAAAGAAAAAGAGCAAAGAAGAAGAAGAAAAAGAATAAAAGAAGAAAGAAGAAGGAGGAGGAGGGGAAGAAGAAAAAAGGGAAAGCAAAGAAAAAAGAAAAAGAAAAGATTGCAAAGAAGAACCGCAAAGAAGAAAATGCAAAGAAGAAAATTGCAAAGAAGAATTGCGAGGGAAAAAGAAGAGTGCAAAGAAAAATGAAAAGAAAAAAAATACAAAGAAGAATTCAAAGAAGAAAAAGAAGAAGAATTGCAAAGGGAAAAAAAAAAAAAGAAGAAGAAGAAATGCAAAGAAGAAAAAAAGAATGCAAAGAAAAGAATTTCGAAGAAAAAAGAAAGCAAAAAGAAGAAATTGCAAAGAAGAAAATTGCAAAGAAAATTGCAAAGAAAAGAAGAAGAAGGAGACGAAGAAGGGAAAAAAGAAGAAGAATGCAAAAAAGAAAGAAAAGAAGAATGGCAAAAAAAAATGCAAAGAAGAAGGGAAAAAGAAGCAAAGAAAAAAAGAAAAAGCAAAAGAATGCAAAGAAAAAAGGAAAAAAAGGGGAAAAAAGAAGAAGAAAAAAGAAGAATTGCCAAAAAGAAGAAGAAGAAGAAGAAGGCCCCCGAAAATGCAAAGAAGAAAAAAAAAAGAAAAGAAGAAGAACCCGCAAAGAAAATGCAAACAAGAAAATAAGAAAAATTTAAAGAAGAAGAAGAATCAAAGAAGAAAAATGCAAAGAAGAAGAAGCAAAGAATGAAGCAAAAAAAGAAAATGCAAAGAAAAAGAAGAAAACGAAAAGAAGAAAGCAAAGAACAATTTTAAAAAAGGGCCCCCAGGCCCCAGCAGGGCCCCCCGACAGCATCAGTCAGACCCGTCAGTCAGTCAGTCATCCGTGGCTGTGTGCTGTGCGTGCTTTGGGTTTCCCGATGTTTCGGGGACTGGGGGCATGGGGGCCCAAAGCTACCACCAAACCTTCATCCCACCAGCGATTTGGAGTCTGTTGGGTGAGTGTGTGTGTGTTCTGTGGGGGTGGTGTTGTGTGGTTTGTGTGTGGGGTGTAGTCATTTGTTTGTGTGGTTGGTGTGGGGGTGGTGTTTTTGTGGGGTATGTGTGTGTATTTTTGTGTGGTTGGGGTGTATTGGGGGTGTGTATGTTTTGGGGGTGTGGGGTATGTGGTGTGTGTATGTGTGTGTGTGTGGTGGGGTGTGTGTGTGTGGTGTTGTGTGGGGGTGTGTGGTGGGGGTGGGGTTTTGTGGTGTGGTGGGGGTTTAAATGGTGGTTTGTGTGTTTGGGGTGTTGTGTGGGTGTTTGGGGTGGGTTTTGGGTTTTTGTGTGGTGTGTGGGGGTGTGGTGTGTGTTTGGGGGTGTTGTGTGGGGGGGTGTGTGTGTGTGGGTGGGGGTTGTGTGTGGTGTGTGTGTGTGTGGGTGTGGTGTGTGGGTCGTTTTTGTGGTGTTGTGTTTTGGTTTTGTTTTGGGGGTGTGTGTGTGGTGTGTTTT
This sequence comes from Rapana venosa, assembly GCA_028751875.1. Lineage (NCBI taxonomy): Eukaryota > Metazoa > Mollusca > Gastropoda > Neogastropoda > Muricidae > Rapana > Rapana venosa. The sequence goes on from CM054163.1 coordinate 3,609,070, forward strand.
GTGGTGTGTTGTGTGGGGAGTGTTGGGGTGTTTTGTGTGTGTTTTGGGGGTGGGGGGTGTGTGGGTGGGGGTGTGTGTGTGGTTTTTGTGTTTTGTGTGTGTGTGCGTGTTTTGTGTGTGTGTTTTGGGGTTTTTGTTTTGGGTGTTTTTGGGGTGGGTTTTGTGTGCGTGTTGTGTGGGTGGGGAGGGTGTGAGGGTGTGTGTGTGAGGGGTGTGTGTGTATTTGCATGTTATCGCCCATAAAGGGATTTTTAAAGTGTATTTTTGGGGTTATTTAATGTGTGTTATGTTTTTTCCCAAGCTCTCTTTACTGGGAAATTTGCGGATGACAATTTAAACGGTTTAGGCTTTGGGACCGGGGAGCAGAACCCAATTCAAATGGCCGAAAAAATGAAAGAATCAAAGTATTTTGTCTTTAAAAGCAATTTTTTGTTCTGGTTACAGTGCTGGATATTTGGGAAAAATTAGGAAGTGGGTTTTTAGCAAATTTAGCCATTTAAATGCTATAAAAAACACCGGGCCCTTTGGGTTTCCTGGTCGAAAAAGGGATATACACCATGAAACCAAATGGAAAGTTTTTAATTATTACAGTCCCAAATCAAGTCAAAGTCAATCAAAACCCCTTCAAAACACCCCCGGGAAAGGGAAAAATTTCAATACTGCAGAAAACCCCTTTAAAACTATACGCAAATTAAAAAAAAAAACATTTCTAACGGGACAGCAAACAAAAGCCCGCCGCTCAGATTTTCTTCAACCGTTTCCTGTTCCCCTTCTTTCCTTTAAACTCAACTATTTCCCCGAAGTCAATGCGGGGTACCGTTGGTGAACAAAAATGGTCGCCCCACCCCAAACTCTCACAATTTGGGGAACCTCGGAGCTTCTACCAGAGATACAAAAAAAGAAAGAAAAAAAAAAAAGAAAGAAAGCAAGAAAGAAAGAAGAAAGAAACCAAAAAAGAAAAAAAGCGAAAGAAAGCAAAACAAAGAAAGAAAGAAAAGCAAAAAGAAAAAAAGCAAAAAAGAAAGAAAGAAAGAAAGAAAGAAAGAAAGCAAGAAAGAAAAACAAAAAGAAAAAAAAGAAAAAAGCAAAAAGCAAGAAAGCAAGCAAGAAAGAAAGCAAACAAGAAAGAAAGAAAGAAAAAAAAAAAAAAAGAAAGAAAGAAAAAAAGAAAGCAAGAAAAAAAAGCAAGAAAGAAAGCAAGAAAGAAACAAGAAAGAAAGCAAACAAGAAAGAAAGCAAGAAAGGGAAAAAAAGAAAAAAAGCAAGAAAGAAAACAAGAAAGAAAAAAGAAAGAAAAAAAGAAAGAAAGCAAGCAAGAAAGAAGAAAGCAAAAAGCAAGAAAAAAAAGAAAAACCGGAAAGAAAGAAAGAAAAAAAGAAAGAAAACAAAAAAAAAGCAAAAAAAGAAAGCAAGAAAAAAAAGCAAGAAAAAAAGAAAGAAAGCAAGAAAAAAAAGCAAGAAGGAAAAAAAAGAAAGAAAGAAAGAAAGGAAGAAAGAAAAAAAAGAAAAAAAGAAAGGAAGAAAAAAAGCAAGAAGGGAAAAAAAGAAAGAAAGAAAGAAAAAAAAGAAAGAAAGCAAAAAGGAAAGAAAGAAAAACAAGAAAGAAAGCAAGAAAGAAAGAAAAAAAGAAAGAAAGTAAGAAAGAAAGCAAGCAAAAAAAGAAAGCAAGAAAAAAGGAAAACAAGAAAAAAAGCAAGAAAGAAAGAAAGAAAAAAAAGAAAGGAAAAAACAAGAAAGAAAGAAAACAAGAAAGAAAAAAAAAAAGAAAGCAAGAAAGAAAGAAAGCAAGAAAGGGAAAAAGAGAAAGAAAGAAAAAAGAAAAAAGCAAAAAGAAAGAAAGCAAGAAAGAAAAAAAGCCAAAAAAAGCAAGAAAGAAGAAAGAAAGAAAGCAAAAAGAAAGAAAGAAAAAAAGAAAGGGAAAAAAAGCAAGCAAGAAAAGGGAAAACAAAAAGAAAAAAAAGCAAGAAAAAAAGCAAAAAGCAAGAAAAAAGAGAAAGAAAAAAAAGCAAAAAAGCAAAAAGAAAGAAACAAGAAAGCAAGCAAGAAAGAAAAAAAAGAAAGAAAGAAAGCAAGAAAGCAAGAAAAAAAAGAGAAAAAAAAGAAAGAAAGAAAGAAAGAAAGAAAAAAGCAAGAAAGAAAGAAAAAAGCAAGAAAGAAACAAAAGGAAAGAAAGAAAGAAAGAAAGCAAGAAAAAAAACAAGAAAGAAAGCAAAAAAGAAAGAAAGAAAGCAAAAAAAAAAGCCAAAAAAGGAAAGAAAGAAAAAAAGAAAAAAAAAAAAGCAAGAAAAAAAAAGAAGGAAAAAAAAGAAAGAAAGAAAGAAAAGAAAGAAAGGGAAAAAAAGAAAGAAAGCAAAAAAAGAAAGAAAGAAAGAAAGCAAGAAAGAAAAAAAGAAGGAAAGGGAAAAAAAAAAAGCAAGAAAGAAAAAAAAGAAAGAAAGTAAACAAAAAAAGAAAGAAAGAAAGAAAGAAAAGCAAGAAAAAAAGAAAAAAAAAGAAAGAAAGAAAGAAAAAAAAGAAAAAAAAGAAAGAAAGAAAAGGGAAAAAAAGAAAGCAAAAAGCAAGAAAAAAAAGAAAGAAGGAAAGAAAGAAGGAAAAAAAGAAAGAAAGCAAAAAGAAAGAAAAAAAAAAGAAAGAAAAAAAAAAGAAAGCAAGAAAAAAAAGAAAGAAAGAAAGAAAGCAAAAAAGAAAGAAAAAGGAAAGAAAAAAAGAAAGCAAGAAAGAAAGAAAGAAAGAAAGCAAAAAAAGAAAGAAAGAAGGAAAGAAGAAAGAAAAACAAGAAAAAAGAAAGAAAAAAAGTAAGCAAGAAAGAAAGAAAGAAAAAAAGAAAGCAAGAAAGAAAAAAAAGAAAGAAAAAAGAAAAAAAGAAATAAAAAAAAGAAAGAAACCAAAAAAGAAAGCAAAAAAGAAACAAGAAAGAAAGAAAACAAAAAAGCAAGAAAGAAAGAAAAAAAGAGAAAAAAAAAGAAAGAGAGAAAAAAGCAAGAAAGAAAGAAAGAAAGCAAGAAGGAAAGCAAGAAAAAAAGAAAGAAAAAACAAAAAAAAGCAAGAAAGAAAGAAAGAAAGCAAGAAAAACAAGAAGGGAAAGAAAGAAAGAAAGAAAGCAAAAGGAAAGCAAGAAAGAAAAAGAAAGAAAGCAAGAAAGCAAGAAGGAAAGAAAAAAAGAAAGAAAGGGAAGAAAGAAAGCAAGAAAGAAAGAAAAAAAGAAAAAACCCAAAAAAAAACAAGAAAAAAAAAAAAAGAAAGAAAGAAAGCAAGAAAAAAAGAAAGAAGGAAAAAAAGCAAGGAAAAAAAGCAAGAAAGGGAAAAAAAGAAAAAGAAAGAAAAAAAGCAAGAAGAAAAAAAAAGAAGGAAAGAAAGGGAAAAAAAAAAGAAAAAGCAAGAAGGAAAGAAAGAAAGAAAGAAAAAAAAACCGAAAAAAGCAAAAGGAAAGAAAGAAAAAAAAAAGAAAAAAGAAAGCAAGAAAGAAAGAAAGAAACAAGAAAAAGAAAAAAAGAAAGAAAGCAAGAAAGGGAAAAAAAAAAAGAAAGAAAGCAAGGGAAAGGGAAAAAAAAAAAAGAAAAAAAAGGGAAAAAAAGAAAGAAAGCAAGGAAAAAAAAGCAAGAAGGAAAAAAAGAAAGAAAAAAGAAAGAAAGCAAGAAAGAAAGCCCGAAGGGAAAAAAAGAAAGCAAAAAAGAAAGCAAGAAAAAAGAAAGAAAGAAAAATAAGAAAAAAAAAAGCAAGCAAGAAAAAAAGCAAGAAAGAAAGAAAGCAAAAAAGAAAGCAAGAAAAAAAAAGAAAGAAAGAAAAAAAGGAAGAAAGCAAGAAAGAAAGAAAGCCAAAAAAGAAAGAAAGAAAGAAAGCAAGAAAAAAAAGAAAAACAAAAAGCAAGAAAGAGAGAAAGAAAAAAAGAAAGAAAGAAAGCAAAAAAGAAAGAAAGCAAAAAAAAGAAAGCAAGCAAAAAAGCAAAAAAGAGAGAAAGAAAAAAGCAAAAAAAGAAAAAAAGTAAAAGCAAGAAAGAAAGAAAGAAAAAAAAGCAAGCAAGAAAGAAAACAAGCAAGAAAGCAAAAAGAAAGAAAGCAAGAAAGCAAGAAAGAAAGAAAGAAAGCAAGAAAAAACAAGAAAGAAAGAAAGCAAGAAAAAAAAAAAGAAAGAAAGAAAGAAAAAAAGAAAGAAAACAAGGGAAAAAAAGAAAAAAAGAAAGCAAGAAAGAAAGCAAAAAGAAAGCAAGAAAAAAAAAAGCAAGAAAGCAAGAAAAAAAGAAAGAAAGCAAGAAAGCAAAAAGAAAGAAAGAAAAAAAGCAAGAAAGAAAGCAAGAAAAAAGAAAGAAAGAAAGAAAGAAAGCAAGAAAGAAAGAAAGAAAGAAAGAAAGGTACAAACAAAGAAAGAAAGCAAGCAAGCCTCACCTATGAAAGGGTTCGGAAGTGACGTCATGGCTGCAGGTTGTGACGTGACAGGGGCTGGGTTTATGACGAGAGATGACGTTGGCCACAAGCTTTCTCAGCGCGTGAAACTCGTCACAGGGCTGGAGGTGGCGCAGAGGATGCCCACCGGGCCCAGCTCCTCGAAGCCTTCCAGGTAGTGCTCCCTCTGTCTGTCTGTCTGTCTGTCTGTCTATTTGTCTGTCTGTCTGTCTGTTTGTCTGCTCTGTCTGTCTGTCTGTCTGCCTGTCTATTTGTCTATCTGTCTGTCTGTTTGTCTGTCTGTCTGTCTGCCTGTTTGCTTGTCTGTCTGCCTGCCTGTCTGTCTTTCTGCCTACCTGCCTGCCTGCCTGTCTCTCTATCTGTCTGTCAGTTTGTCTTTCTGTCTGTTTTGTCTGCTTGCCTGTCTATTTGTCTCTCTATCTGTCTGTCTGCATTGTCTGTCTGTCTGTCTGTTTGTCCTGCCTGCCTGTTTGTTTGTCTCTCTATCTGTCTCTGCTATGTCTATCTGTCTGTCTGCTTGTCTGTCTGGCTGTCTGCTTGTCTCTCTATCTGTCTGTCTGCTTGTCTGTCTCTCTGCTTGTCTGTCTGTCTGTCTGTCTCTGTCTTACTGTCTGTCTCTTATTCTGTCCTGCCTGCCTGTCTGTCTGTCTGTCTCTCTGTCTGTCTGTCAGTTTGTCTGTCTGTCTGTCTTTCTCCGTCTCTGTCTTCCTGTCTGTCTGTCTCTTATTCTGTCTGCTTGTCTGTCTGTCTCTCTGTCTGTCTGTCTCTTATTCTGTCTCTCTGTCTGTCTGTTTGTCTGTCTCTCTCTCACACAGGCAGCTTAATTTCATTTAGTTTATATGTGTGACAGAGCTAAAGACAGATGTATATTGCAATAATCTTCAGAAAAGAAACTTTACAAAAATTTCATGCAGAATTTAGTTGGATGGTCAAATTTTAATCACTCCGTCATAGCAATGTAGTACATTTTTGTTATTTTACTTTGTTGTTGTTTATTGCTTATTGTGGTCTGTTATTGTAATGTTATCATTTCTATTCAGTCAGAAACCGAGTTGACGCCAGTATTCATACTGAAATATCCACATTTAGACAGCTCTTTTGTTTCCACAGCATTGAATGCATTAAGTAGTCAATTTTTTGTTAATTCGTATTCACAAAAGTTACTCCCCTTGTCAAAAGATCACCCCAGGCATTGTCAGCATGTCTGTAAGTCTGTCCGTCTGTCTGTCTGTCTGTCTATCTGTCTGTCTTTCAAGTTTGTTTAACTGGGAAAAAAATGTTGCAAGACACCTAATTGTAAAAATCGAATGTGTGTGTGTGTGTGTGTGTGTGTGTGTGTGTGTGTGTGTGTGTGTGTGTGTGTTTTGTTTTGTGTTGTTTAATGTCCTTTCACTACTTTGTGATATAGACATACCCCCATTCAAACCACCCCCACCCCCCCTCTCTCTCATTCATATCTATCTATGTATCTATCTATCTATCTATATCTTTTTATCTTCTATCTTTCTATCTATCTTTCTATTTATCTATCTATCTATCTATTTATCTATCTATCTATCTATCTATCTATCTATCTATCTATCTATCTATCTATCTATCTATCTATCTATCTATCTATCTATTCCTACTCACAACTATCTACAGTAGAGACCCTACTGGGGAAGAATATATAACCACAGCAACTGATGTTGTGAATTGCTGAGAGTCATATAAAACTTCTTGAACAGTGGCATATTTTTTATGAATATCTATTCCTCTCCTTTTAAACAGGTCAATAAAAATTGGGCAATCAAACAATAAATGGTGGATTGAAAGAGATTGAGAACAGCAACGTGTCACATTTTTAGAGTATTTGGTGTTCCAAGCATTTAGCCTCAGTTTATATAGTAAAATTTATAGTTTCCATGTGTGTGTGTGTGTGTGGTGTGTGGTGTGTGTGGTGTGTGTGTGTGAAGTCAAGTCAAGTCAAGTCAAGTCAAGTCAAATTTTTATCTCCAGATGGTAAATTGCATAAGCATTGCATTTACTTTTTTTTCATCAAGCCATCTATCTAGGAACACATTTCTTAATGGTGTTTGTGTTTGCGTGTGCTTGTGTGTGTGTGTGTGAGTGTGTGTATGTGTGTGTGTGTGTATGTGTGTGTGTGTGTGAGTGAGTGTGGTGTGTGTGTGTGTTTGCGTGTGCTTGTGTGTGTGTGTGTGTGTGTGTATGTGTGTGTGTGGTGTGTGTGTGTGTGTGTGTGTGTGTGTGCGCGCCACTGTACAGATCGTGAACTATGGAATGGGCGACATTACGACCTACACATGGACCCCTTTGATGTGAGTGTCATGCTTTCTCTTGTCGTTGTTGTTGCTTCTTCTTCTCTACGACACTTCCTCACCTCTGACAGCTGTTGCCGACACACGCTGTATATGGCCCAGTGGTTGACACCGCTCCACCTTAATCCCATGGATACATCAAGTCGTGGGTTCCAATCTCGGAGGCGTACAGTGAATTAAGGGTAGAGGTGTATACGATCTCCCAGGTCCACTTCCAAGTTCAGACCTGCCAGTGCCTTAATTTCCTCCGTGTATATACACGTGCAGAAGATAAAATATGCACGTTAAAGATCGCGGAATTCATGTCAGCGTTCAGTGGGTTTCGGAAATATGTACATACCCATCCCCGAAATTGGAATACGGCTACCTTCATGGTGATCAAAAATATGGTCGCATACGCCAAATTTTCACCTTTGGTGAACCTCAGAGCTCTCTAGCCGAGGAACGAAATAAAACCGCAAACACACCCTCCCCCCCCCCCAAAAAAAAAAAAAAAAAAAAAAAAAAAACGAAAAAAGGTATGACCGTCACTGTTGAAACTGATGATGTGCAGAACATAGCGCGCTCTTTCAAGTTCACAGCGTGGCAGAGTTGCCCACTTTACTTCACTTACCACCACCCTCACTTCCCCCCCCACGCCCACCTACCTACAATTCCTGCCGCACCCTCAAACCCCCCCCCCCCCCCCCCCCTCAATCCTTGCACCCCCCCCCCCTCCCCCCCCGCCAACTTTTCCTGTGTAGATTCCCTGCCTACTGGATACCTTAGAGGGCTGACGCCAAAACACACTAAACAAAACACAACAACAACAACAACAACAGCAAAAACCTCCCCCCCCCCCCCCCCCCCCCACGAACAGCCGTTACGCACGTCATCCACTAACGTCAGCGGAAGTACAACAAATTGTCGTCACTGCGTTTGTTCAGAAAGCGTGGGCTTCTGTTTCCTGTCCTGCCTGACCGTTTAGTAATCATCTGCTCCTCTTGTTGTTTTGTGTGTGTATGTGTGTAGGTGTGTGTGTGTGTGTAGGTGTGTGTGTGTGTGTGTACGTGTGTGTGTGTGTGTGACTGTGTGTGTGTGTAGGTGGTAGTGGTGTGTTAATTTATTTTATTTTATTCTTTTATATCTTATTTTATTCTTTTATATCAAGGATAATGGAATAAGCACATGTGCTTTTTTTATATCCAGTCCCTGTGTGTATGCGGTTTTGTAAAGTTTTTCATCCGTTCCCACCGGCACACAATGGCCTACTCTTACGAAAAGCGAAACAGGATTTTAACGTGTGCGCAAGATGTTCTTGCGTGCGTTCGCACACGGGGCCTCGGTTTATAGTCTCATCCGAAGGACTTTTGGGGAGAGTGGAGTCTGCACTGATGTTAACTCCAGGGGAAAATATCCCCTTGAACGGGAATCGAACCCGGGTGGTCAGATTGCGAGCGCAATGTTCTAACCACTAGGCTATCCCGTCTCTCCACACGCTCTGTGCACACCCTGATTGAGAAAAGGTGGTCCATAGTTGTGTGGGAAACACTGTCTGGGTGCTGCTAGACTTTGGATGCACGAGGCGTTAAACTTAACGGGGATCCTGGCTGAATGATACCGTCAACATGCGTTACGAAACGGAAAAAATCCCACGGCGCTCACTCTTAGAGATGAGGTGAATCTGTTGGATTGTGAAAACTGGTTCTCCTGTTGGCATTCCGGGGGGCCTGTCGGAAAAAAAAAGCATCCCCCATCTTCTGGAAATTCTGAGCTAGGAATTTCCTCTTTTCTATCCCTCTCTTTGTTTCTCCCTTGTTCCTTTTCGTCCTTTCACCTCCTTCTTGTCTGTTTTCTGCCTTCTTGGTCCATTCTCCTGCCTTTTTTCCCCCAAGAAAGACTTAAAAGAACAATTTTCTCTCATGCCGAAGTCGGAGGTGCTGGGTCTGACTTGTCAGGCGCTTAACGGCAGCACAACGCAGTTTCCCTCATATGACAGACAACAGAAGTTGCTGTCTGAGCGTTCGAAGAAAAAGAAGACGAAGAAAAAGAAGAAGAAGACGAAGACGAAGACGAAGAACAAGAAGAAGAAGACGAAGAAGAAGGAGATGAAGAAGAAGGAGACGAAGATGAAGAAGAATGCAAAGAAGAAGAAGAAAAAGAAGAAGAAGAAAAAGAAGAAGAAGAAGAAGAAGAAGAAGAAGAGGAAGACGAAGAAGAAGACAAAGAAGAAGAAGAAGAAAAAGAGAAGAAGAAGAAGAAAAAGGAGACGACGACGACGACGACGACGAAAGACGACGAAGAAGAAGAAGAAGAAGAAGAAAAGAAGAAAGGGAAACAGAAAAAAACTGGTTCCATGTGCGTTGCTTCGAGATTTTTGTGTGCTTCACTTTTTTTAACGTATTTGTTTTATGGCGCGGGGTCACACTGTTTTCAA
>CM054163.1:3618703-3623703 GCA_028751875.1 Rapana venosa
TGGTTTGTTTGATAGATGGGTTTTTCTACCTTTCTCTCTTCATTTTTTCTTTTTTCTTTCTTTCTTTTGTCTTTTTAAAAAAAAAAAAAGTGTATTTTGCTGTAGTGTAAAGTGCTGTATTGTATCATATGTTATAAATGGTGGATTTATTTATGTAGTCTTTTTGGGGGGAGGGTAATGGAATCAGCACTCATGTGCTTTTTGTACATCCATTCCCCGTGTGTATGCAGTTTTGTACATTTTGTCATCCGTTCCCACCCGGCACACAATGGCCTACTCTTCCGAAAAGCGGAACGGGTTTTAACGTGTGGGCAAAGATGTTCTGCGTGCGTTCGCACACGGGACCTCGGTTTATAGTCTCATCCAAAAGACTTTTGGGGAGAGTGGAGTCGGCACTGATGTTAACTCCAGAGGAAAAATCCTCTTGAACGAGGTTCGAACCCGGGTCAGCAGATCACGAGCGCATCACTCTAACCACCAGGCTATCCCGTCCCCTTGGATCGGTGGTCTCGAGGTAACGCACCTGCCTAGAAAGCGAAAATTCCGGGTTCGATCCCCGTTTGTGTCCGCAACTTTTGCCCTATCCCCTAGACCGTGAGTGGAGGTCTGGGTGCTAGTTTTTCGGATGAAACGGTAAACCGAGGTGCCGTGTGTGCAACACGCATATTATAGCGCACGTAAAAGACACCAGGGCAAGACCGTTGTCCCTGGCAATCTTCTGTAGAAAAAAAGCCACTCTGAGAGGGAAACAGACACACACATGTAGAGAGGAGAAAGAAAGCAGTGGTGATGGCTGAAGCTGCATGCTCTTGTGGAGTGTTGCATGTTCCTTTATGGCCAACATGCAGACCCTGTGTGTGTGTGTGTGTGTGTGTGTGTGTGTGTGTGTGTGTGTGTGTTGTGTGTGTGTGTGTGTGTGTGTGTGTGTGTAGTGTGAGTGTGTGTGAGAGAGGGAGTGTTTGTGTGTGTGTGTGTGTGTTGTGTGTGTATTGTATGTGTATGTGTGTTTGTGAGTGTGTGTGTGCGTGTGTGTGTGTGTTGTGTGTGTATTGTATGTGTATGTGTGTTTGTGAGTGTGTGTGTGCGTGTGGTGTGTGTGTTGTGGTGTGTGGAGTGTGTGTGTGTGTGTTGTGTGTGTGTGTGTGTGTGTGTGTGGTGTGTGTGTGTGTTGTGTGTGTGTGTGTGGAGTGTGTTGTGTGTGTGTGTGTGTGTGTGTGTTGTGTGTGTGTTGTTGTGTGTGTTGTTGTGTGTGTTTGTGTGTGTGTGTTTTGTGTGTGTTCTATGTGTGTGTATGTGTGTGTTTTGTGTGTGTGTGTTGTGTGTGTGTGTGTGTTGTGTATGTGTGTGTGTGTTGTGTATGTGTGTGTTTTTGTGTGTGTGTGTGTGTGTTGTGTGGTGTGTATGTGAGTTGTGTTTTGTTGAGAGAGTGTGGTGAGTGGTGTTGGTGTGTTTGTGAGGTGTGTGAAAAGAGGTTGTGTGTTGTGTGTGTGGAGTTTTTTGTGTGTGTTGTTGGTGTGTGTGTTTTGGTGGTATATGTATATATATATATAATATATTTAATTATAAAATATTATATATATATATAATTGTTTTTTTGTGTGTGGTGTGTGTGTATGTGTGGTGCGCGTTTAGCATCTGTTGGCGTCTGTCTGTCTGTGTGTGTGTGTCAGTGTCACCTCAGGTTTCTTTTGTCTCTTTGTGCCTTTATCATTCCGCCTCTCTGTCTTTCCTACTCCTAACTACCCCCCCCCCCCTCCCTCCACCCCCCCCCACCCCCCCCTTTTTAAATTTTGTTTTCCACGATCACTTTAACTCCCACCTTCCCCCCTCAATCTCTGTCTCGTCTGTCTCTCTGTCTCTGTCTGTCTCTCTTTTTTTCTCTGTCTCTTTCCTATCTTTTTTTCCTTTTTGTCTGTTCCTTTCGCTCTGTTTTGTCTGTTCTGTAGTCCCCATCTTTCTGTTTTTTTCCCCCCGTTCTCTTTTTTTCTGTCTTTTTTTTTCTGTTTTTGTCTGTCTTTTTTCTTTTTTTGTTTTTTAAACTGCTGTCTGTCTCTTTTGCTTGTCTGTCTTTTCCCCCTCTCTTTCTCCCTCTCTTTTTTTTCCCCTCCCTCCCCTTCCCCCCCTCTTTTACTTCCCCTCCCACCCCCCCTCTCTCTTTTTCCCCCTTTGTCTGTCGTCTGTCTCCCCCCCTTTCTTTTTCTTCCCCCCTCCCCCCCCCCCTTCCTCTCTCTCTCTCTTTTTTCCCCCCTCTCTGTCTGTCTGTCTGCCTCTCTTTTCCCCCTCCCCATCCATGCCTCGCGTTGCTCCCTTATGCCCCCACTTCCTGATACGTGACGGCACGGGGAGGTAAGGGTCAAGGTCGCGCGGGCTATGAACAGTGCATAATTTTTTCCGTCAGAAAAAAAGGGAAGAGGGGAGGGGGAAAAAAAGGGGTGGGGGGGGGGGGGGATCTTTTTAAACACAGCTATACATGCCCCAAAGACGAAGACAGACAGATAGACAGGGGCTACGGGCAGACAGACAGATGAGAACGTACATCACAGTACTGTTTCTTAATCGCGAAATTCAAATCACCCGTGTCCACACACCCCAAGAGGTCACACACCAACACATTAAACACACACACATTAACACACCACACACACACACAACCACACACAACAACCACCACACACACAGGGAAGAGTCACACCACACACACAAAATGTGCGTGAACCACACCCACACACACTGGTCAACAACCACACACATACCCCCACGCACACCACACACACACACACAAAAAAAAAATGAAAATACATTGTTATTCAAAGTCCCCTCTGGAAAAAAAATTTTGATTTGCTTGACTTGCTTGAACCATTGATTTTTGGGGTTGTGACTTGACTCCCCGATTTGGTTGTTTCGTGGTGCTTGCTGTTTGCCCCCCTTGTAGAAATGCCCGATTGAGATGCAATTTTATACGAAAATTTTGTGCACACTTTATATCCAGTTTGTGGCCAAAAGAAAAAAGTGGGGGGTTTGGTAAGCACTGAATCTGACAGGGCACGTGCATAGACACACACCCAAAACCGGGACAATTTTTTTCATGTTATGCGGACTGTGTGTAAATCTACATTCCCCCCTTTCCTGTCCCTGCAGTAAAGTTATGGAAATTAAAAAAACAAAAAACCCCACGACAAATCAAAGTCGGGGATGGGCACGCACTTTTTTTATTCGTGAGTCATCAGGGTTACATAACGTGGGGGTTTTTGTTCTTTTTTCCCTTTCCACCCCCCTTGGTTATAGGGAGGAAAAGGGGGTGCCTGGCGGTTAGGTGATGTATTCGTGCTGTGACCCGGGGGAATCCCCGTTCAAGAGGACTTTTCCTTTGGGTTAAAATCAGTGGTGACCCCACTCCCCAAAAAATCTTTTGGAGAGATTAAACGAGGCCCCGTGTGCAAAGCACGCAAAACATCTTGCGCACACGTTTTAAAAACCCCCCTTCCCATTTTGGAAGAGTAGGGATTTGTGGCCTGGGAAAAGGATGGCAAAAGTACAAAACTGCACACCACGGGGACTTGACGTAAAAAAACCCCCTCTGTTTATTCCATTTTCCTTGATATAAAGAATAAATAAATAAATATTCCCGTTTATGCCTTTTAATTTTGTTTTTATGCTTCAAATGTGATATGATTTCGAAATCTCTTTTTTTTTTTTTTTTTTTGGGGGGGGGGGGGGGGGGGGGGGGGGGGGGGGGGGGGGGGGGGGGATTTTTTGTTTTTAGTTCCACTGAATCGAAAATTTAAAGTGACGTCATCTTCAAAATTACATTTTTCCTGTCCATAGGGGCCCCCCCCACCACACTCACACCCCCCCCGCCAAAAAAACCCCCAGCAAAAACAACCCCCCCAAAAAAAAAACCCCCCCCCCCCCCCCCCAACAACAACAACAAAACAAAACAAACTAAAAAAAATTCCTTCTACCAAAACCCAAAAAAGAACCACTGCTCCCGAAAAAAAGGTGGGACTGATACCTGTGTTTTTTGTTTTTTTGGTGTGTGTGTGTGGGGTTTGTGTGTGTTGTGTTGTCTCAATTTAATATTTTCACTCTCAGGTATTAGACGATGTGTGTTTGTGTGTGTGTGTGGTGTGTGTTGTTTTGTCTTCAATTTAAGTCTGTTCATCTCGGGGATATTAGACGAAAAGTGGTGGGTGTGTGGTGTGTGTGGTGTGTGTGTGTGTGTAATTTTTTTTAGTTAAAAAGACAGATGTATACATTTTTTTTAAGGTAAAGTAAAATATGTAAATGCTATACGTGATGTCACACTAGCTCTTAATTTGAAGAAGTTAACATACATCACCTTTTTGAGGAGGGTGGGGGCAGGGGTACTGTATACCATCAGATGTGATATATTCTCAAAACAACACTACCATCAAAGTTCTTTATGATTATACTCATACAGATTAATACGTACTGTAAGAGAGAGAGAGAGAGAGAGAGAGAGAGAAGAGAGAGAGAGAGGAGAGAGAGAGAGAGAGAGAGAGAGAGAGAGGTTTTAATAGTCATACCATTCTTGAGATCATAAATATGCGTAACATACTGACATTCAACGTAAAACTATGCACATAGAATTCAAATACGTCCGGCAGGCGTACGTGTGTTAACACACTTGTGAAAAGTGCACAACGGACGTTTTTAGACACCAACCTCTTTCTACCTTGTTTCAGCCACCTTCGCCGCCCGTGTTGTCACGACCAAGACCATCGGCACACGAACATTGCCGACAACGCCCGAAGTTGTTATCAATTTGCATAATTGAAGAGTGTGAAACAACCGGCAGACGACAACTGCCGTACAGCGAACAGTGCACCTTTTTCAGCTGTGAATATAATCCGGTGTACGTTTTCGTCAAAAATGACGATATTTTTGCTGGAGACGTCATTGTGGCTGATTTTTGTTGTGGAAGTGCTTGTGTGGTGTTCTGGGGAGGTGTTTACGTCATCTTATAAAATTCTGGATCT
>CM054163.1:3638703-3648703 GCA_028751875.1 Rapana venosa
CACACACAACACACACACACACACACACACACACACACACACAACACACACACACACACACACACACACACACACACTGACACAACACACACACACACACACACACACACACAACACACACACCACACACACACACACACACACACAGACACACACACTGACACACACAACACACACACACACACACACACACACACACACACACACACACAACACACACACACACACACACACACACACTGACACACTGAACATACACACACATGCGCACACACACACACCACACACACACACACACACACACACCACACACACACACTCACACACGCACCACACACACGTTCTAAACACTAGCTGCAGCACGTACACTGCACGACACACCACCACAACACACACACACACACACACACACGCACGCAGCACGCACGCACACACGCACGCACGCACGCACCACGCACACACGCACGACAGCACACACCACGCACCACGCACAACACACAGACCAGCTGAGCAGCACCAGCACCACACACACACACACACACACACACACACAACACCAGACACCATACACACTTACACAGCACACAAAACCCAGATCATTGAACTTAGAATACACAAACTCTCCGCTCATATGATAATAGATTTGGTGGTTGTAGTCCATGAATTGATATGAAATTATCATAATTATTACTGGTATGTATATCAATGCACTGAGATCTCTTGTCATGTAGCCTTAACTGCTTACCATACATCATGTATGCATATTCTTTTTTATTTTTCGTCGAACGCTCAGACAGCAACTATTGTTGCCTTTTCTATGAGCGAAAATGCTTCACGCTGCCGTTAAGCGCCTGACAAGTCAGCATTCATCGGCATGGGCATGAGAGAGAACTGTTATCTTTTAA
Source organism: Rapana venosa (assembly GCA_028751875.1). Taxonomy (NCBI): domain Eukaryota; kingdom Metazoa; phylum Mollusca; class Gastropoda; order Neogastropoda; family Muricidae; genus Rapana; species Rapana venosa. Next base: position 3,639,609 of record CM054163.1, read on the forward strand.
GTCTTTCTGGGAAAAAAAGGCAGGAGAGTGGACCAAGAAGGCAGAAAATAGACAAGAAGGAGGTGGTGACAGGAAGAAAAGAAACAAGGTAGAAACAAAGGGAGTGATAGAAAAGGGGGAATTCCTAGCACAGAATTTCCAGAATGTGTGGATGCTACTTATACTGACAGGCCCCAGGCATCCCCACGGGGGAATATGCATATCATCTCCTGTTCTTGTGAACCAGGGGACGGGATAGCTCAGTGGTCAGAGCACTCGCTTCCCCCCAGCCAAGTTAAGCAGCTTCGAGCGTGGTTACCACTTGGGTGGGTGACCGTTTGCGCGCCCTGGCTTCAGTACAGTTCACCCAGTTCACCCAACTGTAAATGGGTACCTGCCCTCTTTAGGGTCAGGGAAGGATAAAGCAGCGAGGTAGAGGAGATGGGCGTCGCCCTCAATATGCTGGCCCTAGAGAAGTGAGGTCTCTGACGCCTCACTCCCCTACGACCTTATAGGTTATGGGACACCTTTACCTTTTTTGTGAACCAGGCAGCCTGCAAATACAGAACAAACCTTTGTTTTTTTTCTTATTCAGAAAGTTTAATTTCAGGCTGCCTTGTTCTTCAGGACGTTGATGTCCCGCTGTTCCCACGCCGCTCATTTCACTCTCTCCACCCCAGCCATACCCTGATTCGTCATGTCGCATCCTCAGGGTCAGACGTCCACAGGGAGCCCATCAATATCAGGTCGCCATGGGGCCACCAGCCAGAGGGGACCTGCATTGCTGCGGGGTCACTTTGGCGGTGTTCAGTGGTGCCTGTTCTGAGCTCACATACGCAGGACACCACCTGCTAAGACCCCTACTGACATCAGTATATCTCAGTCGGAGAGCCAGACCTGGTTGAGTCACCACCCGGGGTGGCGACCACCACACACATAATTATAGATCCATAGACAGCGAGACAGACAGACACACACAGACACACACAGACACAGAGACAGGTAGACACACACGCACGCACTCTCTCTCTCCCTCTCTCTCTCCCTCCCCCCTCTTCCTTACTTACCTACCTCTTTCACACACACACACACGCACGCACACACACACACACACACACACACACACACACACACACACACACACACACACACACAACACACACACACACACACACACACACACACACACACACACCTCTCTCTCTCTCTCTCTCTCTCTCTCTCTCTCTCTCTCTCTCTCTCTCTCTCTCTCTCTCTCTCTCTCTCTCTCCTCTCTCCCTCCCTCCTCTTCTTCTAGGCAATATCTTGCGGGAAAAGCCATCGTCTCAAGTTTCAACGTAAAATATACATAACATTGAGAACAACAGCCAATGCACTAAGCTCCCTCCCTCCTGAAGTCATCTTACACATGACATCACCAGCAATATTTCCCCCCCCGTATCCACGTCAGAAAAAAAAAAGTTAAGCACTGCTCGGGTACCAAAAAAAAAAAAAGACTTCATTACTTATATGTAAGCAATTTTTCAGTGGAGAAGGGAAGATGTAGTCATTTTTGGGGGTCCCTGTATAAGAATATTTGTTTTTTTTTTTAAATCAGTGACGTCACACTTCACAGGACTTGAGGAGGATGGAACATGCGTGGTTGCGGTGGCGGCAGGACAGGTGTGGTCTACAATCCTTGCGGGCTACAGCGGTGTCTCGGTTGCCACGTGCAGTGCAGGGGCAGCAAATTAATTGATGAATGAATGATGACCAGGCCGGGAAGAGACAGGCGCCAATGGGCCAATGGTCTGTGGGTGCCATGAACATGAAAAGATAACAAGAAGAAGAAGAAGGAGTTGGGGTAGGGGGGTGGGGGTTGGGGGTGGGGTGGGGTGGGGGTGGAGGAGAAGGGAGGGGTTGCAGCGGGGAGAGGGGAGTTTTCTGGTGTGTGTGTATGTGTGGTTTTGTGTGTGTGTGTGTGTGTGTGTGTGTGTGTGTGTGTGTGTGTGTGTGTGTGTAAGTGTGTGTGTGTGTGTGTGTGTGTGTGGGTCTTTGTTTCTGACTCTGTCTGTCTGTCTGTTTCTGTCTCTGTCTTTGTCTGTCTTCTGCCTGCCTGCCATCCTGCCTGTCTGTCTGTCTGTATGTATGTCTGTCTCTCCCCTTCCAGCCCGCAGTCTCTGTCTCTCAGTGTCTGAATGTGATTCATTTTGGAATATTTTTATGCGGCTGTCTTGAAGGTAGTGTACAAAACAGATATTATTCGCGTGAGCGAGTTCCTATGTACTGATGCACACCACACACACACAACACACACACACACACACACACACACACACACACACACACACACACACATACACACACACACACACACACACACACACACACACACACACACACACACACACACACACACACGCGCACATGTTTGCATGCATGCATATGTGCCGTCACACATGGACACTAATACACATTTTGAAAGAAAGTGGCAGTGCACATATTTAGGTAATCATGTAATAATAAACCCATTCATTTTGAAATAAAGTGACCATAGTCAAGTCAAGTCACAAACACTTGAATAACCCCATGAAGGGCAATAATTAGCTATCACACATATCATTAGGTCATGATGAACCCCTCATTTCGAAACACAGTGACAATGACAGCTAAGTAAAACTGAACCGGTCGTTTTGAAACACAGTGACAATGACAGCTAAGTCAAACTGAACCCATCCTTTTGAAACACAGTGACAATGACAGCTAAGTAAAACTGAACCGGTCGTTTTGAAGCACAGTGACAATGACAGCTAAGTCAAACTGAACCGGTCGTTTTGAAACACAGTGACAATGACAGCTAAGTAAAACTGAACCCCTCATTTCGAAACACAGGGACAATGACAGCTAAGTAAAACTGAACCCGTCATTTCGAAACACAGTGACAATGACAGCTAAGTAAAACTGAACCCATCTTTTTGAAACACAGTGACAGTGACAGCTAAGTAAAACTGAACCCGTCATTTCGAAACACAGGGACAATGACAGCTAAGTAAAACTGAACCCGTCATTTCGAAACACAGTGACAGTGACAGCTAAGTAAAACTGAGCCCGTCATTTCGAAACACAGTGACAATGACAGCTAAGTAAAACTGAACCCGTCATTTCGAAACACAGTGACAATGACAGCTAAGTAAAACTGAACCGTCATTTCGAAACACAGTGACAATGACAGCTAAGTAAAACTGAACCCGTCATTTCGAAACACAGTGACAATGACAGCTAAGTAAAACTGAACCCGTCATTTCGAAACACAGTGACAATGACAGCTAAGTAAAACTGAACCCGTCATTTCGAAACACAGTGACAATGACAGCTAAGTAAAACTGAACCCGTCATTTCGAAACACAGTGACAATGACAGCTAAGTAAAACTGAACCCGTCATTTCGAAACACAGGGACAGTGACAGCTAAGTAACACTGAACCGGTCGTTTTGAAACACAGTGACAGCTAAGTAAAACTGAACCGGTCGTTTTGAAACACAGTGACAGCTAAGTAAAACTGAACCGGTCGTTTTGAAACACAGTGACAGCTAAGTAAAACTGAACCGGTCGTTTTGAAACACAGTGACAGTGACAGCTAAGTAAAACTGAACCCATCCTTTCGAAACACAGTGACAATGACAGCTAAGTAAAACTGAACCCATCTTTTTGAAACACAGTGACAATGACGTCTAAGTAAAACTGAACCCGTCATTTCGAAACACAGGGACAATGACAGCTAAGTAAAACTGAACCCGTCATTTCGAAACACAGTGACAATGACAGCTAAGTCAAACTGAACCCATCATTTCGAAACACAGTGACAATGACAGCTAAGTAAAACTGAACCCATCTTTTTGAAACACAGTGACAATGACAGCTAAGTAAAACTGAACCCGTCATTTCGAAACAGACAGTGACAATGACAGCTAAGTAAAACTGAACCCGTCATTTCGAAACACAGTGACAATGACAGCTAAGTAAAACTGAACCCGTCATTTCGAAACAGACAGTGACAGTGACAGCTAAGTAAAACTGAACCCGTCATTTCGAAACACAGTGACAATGACAGCTAAGTCAAACTGAACCGGTCGTTTTGAAACACAGTGACAATGACAGCTAAGTAAAACTGAACCCGTCATTTCGAAACACAGTGACAATGACAGCTAAGTAAAACTGAACCCATCCTTTTGAAACATAGGGACAATGTACATATACATATAAGTAATACGGAACCCATTCATTGAAAACAGCTACAATACACATATAAAGTAACACTAAACCTATTCATTTTGAAAAAAAATTACAATGCATATATCAAGTTATACTAAATCTATTCATTTAAAAAAAAAGCTATAATACACATATAAAACAACACTAAACCTATTCATTATGAAAAAATATCCCAGTGCATATATCACGTAACACTAAACCCATTTATTTTGAAACAAAGTGATAGTGCACATATTATGTATTACTAACGGATGACAAAATTTACAAAACTGCATACACACGGGGACTAGAGTAATAAAAAGCACATGAATGCTTTTTCCATAATCCTCGAAATAAAAGAATAAAAAAAACACAACCATTTACCTCATTCATTTTGAAAATAAATGCTACAATACACATACACAATAATACTAAACCCATCCATTTTGAAAAAGAAATCAATACACATATTGAATTATGCTGAACACGTTCGTTTTGAAAGAAAAGTTGCGTTGCATATCAAATTTAGATAATATGAAGCCATTCGTTTTGATAAGAAAGAGACAGTGCACATGTTAGGTATTACGAACTGTATTTGGAATATAAAGGAAGAGAAATCTGCTGAAGGTGGAATATAGCTGCCAGTGATAGTGTGGTATGTGAAAACAGACAGGCCAGTGTCTGATCTGATCCACTGACCTCGTGACCTGACTGTGATACAGTCAGACAGGCCAGTGTCTAATCCATGTGTTCTCGTGACCTGACTGTGATACAGTCAGACAGGCCAGTGTCTGATCCATGTGTTTCTCATGACCTGCCTGTGATACAGACAGACAGGCCAGTGTCTGATCCATGTGTTCTCATGGCCTGACTGTGATACAGTCAGACAGGCCAGTGTCTGATCCATGTGTTCTCATGGCCTGACTGTGATACAGACAGACAGGCCAGTGTCTGATCCATATGTTTCTCATGTCTGACTATAATTTCCCAGTGGGATGAGTCAGACACAAGGCAGTTTCTGGATGATCCTCAGGTGAACAAGCTGGGGAACGCTCAAGAAGAAGAAGAAGAAGGAGGAGGAGGAGGAGGAGGAGGATGAGCAGGGGAAATTGTGAAGAAGAATTACAAATAAGAATTACGAAGAAGCACTGCAAAGAAGATGGAAAATTCAGAAGGAGATAAAAAAAAAAAGACAACAAAGGACAAAGACAAACAAACGAACAATATTACAATGGGGAATAACGAGGTTTAATGATTGTGAAGAAGAATACTTGCAAAGTAGAAGGAGAAGGAAAATTGCGAAAAAAAACTTCAAAGAAGAAGAGGAGGAAGAAGAAGAAGCCTAGCAAGAACAACACACCACCACCACCACCACCACCACCACCACCACCACCACACACAACCATACACCACCACCATCACCACCACCACCACACACCACCATCACCACCACCACCACCACCACAACCACCATCCATTACTTGCAAGAGACTATGTGTGTGTGTGCGTGTGTGTGACTGTGTGTGTATATGTGTGACTCTGTGTGTGTGTGTGTGACTCTGTGTGTGTGTGTGTGTGTGTGTGTGTGACTGTGTGTGTGTGTGTGTGTGACTGTGTGTATGTGTGTGTGTGTGACTGTGTGTGTGTGACTGTGTGTATGTGTGTGTGTGTGTGTGTGTGTGTGACTCTGTGTGTGTGACTGTGTATGTATGACTGTGTGTGACTGTGTGTGTATGTATGACTGTGTGTGTATGTATGACTGTGTGTGTGTTTGTATGACTCTGTGTGTGACTGTGTGTGTATGTATGACTCTGTGTGTGTGACTGTGTGTGTGTGACTCTGTGTGTGTGTGTGTGTGTGTGTGACTGTGTGTGTATGTATGACTCTGTGTGGTATGACTCTGTGTATTGTGTGTGTGACTGTGTGTGTGTGTGTGTGTGTGTGACTGTATGACTCTGTGTGTGTGTGTGTGTGTGTGTGTGACTGTATGACTCTGTGTGTGTGTGTGGCTGTGTGTGTGGACACAGTTTTCTGTCGGACCGTTCCCAAGCGGTACGGACGTCGTCGGTGGCGGCGTTGCGGGGACAGGCGGAGCACCCTAACGGCGCCTATCACCTCATCAAGCTGTACACCCAGGACTGGGGCCACGTCGTCACTGCCAACCCGGGTACCCTTTGCCTGCTGCTGTTACTGGGGCTGGGGCTGGGGCTGGTGGTGTTGCTTGATTTGCTTTGTTTTGTTGTGTTTTGTTTTGTTTTGTTTTGTTTGATTTGTTTGCTGTTTTGTTTTATTTAGTGTGTTTTGTTTTGTTTTGTTTGCATTGTTTGTTTGCTTGTTTTGTTTAGTGTGTTTTGTTTTGTTTTGTTTGCATTGTTTGTTTGCTTGTTTTGTTTAGTGTGTTTTGTTTTGTTTGTTTGCTTGTTTTGTTTTGTTTTGTTTGTTTTGTTTGTTTTGTTTGTTTATTTTGCTTTGTTTTGTTTTGTTTGTTTGTTTGTTTGTTTGCTTGTTTTGTTTGTTTGTTTATTTTGCTTTGTTTGTTTGTTTGCGCTTGTTTAATTGTTTTGTTCGTTTGCTCGTTTCTTCTTGTTGTTCTTGTTCTTGTTGCTCTTGTTCTTGCTGTTGTTGTTGTTGTTGTTGTTGTTGTTGTTGTTGTTGTTCTTCTTCTTCTTCTTCTTCTTCTTCCACCTCCTTCTCCTTCTTCTCCATAATTCTTGTTGTTGTTGTTGTTGTTGTTGTTGTTCTTCTTCTTCTTCTTCTTCTTCTTCTTCTTCTTCTTCTTCTTCTTCTCTCCATTCTCCTCCTCCTCCTTCTTCTTCGCAGTTCTTCTCTCGTTCGCTATTTTTCACAGTCAGATGTCTCAGGGGAAAAGAATGGCACGTCCTTTCCAGATCCTCTGGGGGTCGTGCAGCTTGGCTGGCGTGAATTGTTTACTTCCTGTTGGTTGTCTTTGTTCTGTTTAATAATAATAATAATAATAATATATGGAATTTATATAGCGCTGAATCTTGTAGAAAACAAACAAATCGAAGCGCTTGCACTCAATCATTTACAGGCATGCAACTCTCCTTCAACAGATTTCAAATCCATGCGCGCGCACTACGCACGCACGCACGCACACGCACGCGCGCACACACACACACACACACACACACACACACACACACACACACACACACACACACACACACACACACACACACACACAATCACACACACACACACACACAGAACAACACTTAGAAGGTGAAAGATGTTGTTGAAAATTAGGGACAGATATGTGGGGGGACAGTCTCAGGTAGGAAATAAGTGTGTTTTGAGGCTGGATTTGAAGGAATCAAGTGAAGGCTTTTGACGAAGTGAAAGAGGGAGGTCATTCCAGGTGGATGGACCAGAAACAGAGAAGGAGCGACGGCCAACAGTGGTTTGTTTGAATCTGGGTGTTCGAAAGCACAAAGTATCTGCGGCTGAACGAAGGGAACGAGATGGAGTGTACAGGTGAAGACAGTTACAGAGATAAGAGGGTGCAGATTTCTGTTTCTGGATGATACCAGAGCTTTGACCACAATGGTCATTCATTTGTCTGTTCTTTCATTCCGAGAGTGATGGAATAAGTGCCCATGTGTTTTTTTCTTTTTCCAGTCCTCGTTTGCAAGCGTTCTTGTAAATTGTCTCCTCCGTTCCCACCGGCACAAGTTAATGGCTTTCTCTTTCCAAAAGGCCAAACAGGTTTGAACGTGTAGGCAAGATGTTCTGCGAGTAGCAGTATCAAAAATTCTCCTACGGTCGGGCCGATTTGTATTGTATTGTATGGTATTATATATCATTGCATCGCATTGTACTGTATTGCCTTGAATTTGCATTGTAATGTATTGTATTGCATTGAATTACAATGTATGGTATTGTATTGTGTTGTATTGCATTGTCTTGTACTTTTTTAAATTGTATTGCATGTATTATATTATATGGCGTTGCATTGTATTGAATTGTGTTGTAATGTATTGAATTGTATTGCGATGTACTGTATTGTACTGTATTGTATTGTACTGTACTGTATTGTTTTGTATTGTATTGTATTGAATCCTATACCACTTTCAATCTGAACTTGGCTATGTGGCAACTTCACCAGTGATAAGACACACTTTTTATCACGACAAATCAAACCACTATCCCTTATACACGAACTTTACATTTTTACCCCAGGATAAATCAACTCCCCCCCCCCCCCCTTCCCCCGATTCGAAAAACAGATACTGTCAGTCACGTGATGACTTAACGGCTTCGGAAAAAGGCTTCCACAATATGCCCGCAGACCCCAGTTCTCGCTGTCACGTGACGACGTCGCCATGTTTAATTTTTCCCGCCAGGGCAGCAACATGTCGCCTGGTTCCTTTATCTCACGTGATGGAGATCTAGACTGCGGATCTCTCCACAGCCTTGATTGTGCGTGGGCTTTGCCCAAGGCTTTTGCCTTGATCTGCGAATGATGCCTGTCTTTTAGGTTTGTTAGGTCGAAACTAGTCTTCCGTGGCCCTGCATGAAATTGGAAATGTTATCTCTGAATGCACGGTTTGTTTCTGCATGGGTTGAAGGTTGTTTTTTTTGTTTTTGTGGGGGGGCGGGGGTGGGGGTGGGGGGGCTATTACTTTAACAGTGTGTGTGCATGTGTGTGTGTGTGTGTGTGTGTGTGTGTGTGAGAGAGAGAGAGAGAGAGAGAGAGAGAGAGAGAGACAGAGAGAGAGAGACAGAGACAGAGACAGAGAGAGCTCTGGCATGGGTACTGACAGAACAAAACATGATACAAACATAATTCTAAGACTAATACAGTATCAGAGGCAGTGTTTAATTCAAACTGAGGAGTCAGCTTTTTCTTCTTGCTGTCGTGTTCG
>CM054163.1:3651203-3658703 GCA_028751875.1 Rapana venosa
TGTGTGTGTGTGTGTGTGTGTGTGTGTGTGTGAGAGAGAGAGAGACAGAGACATATGGAGACAGAGACACAGAGATCCAGAGACAAGAGAAAAGAGACAGACAGACAGACACACACACACACACACACACAGAGTACACACATACAGAGTACACACATACAGAGTACACACACACACACACTCACAACACACACACAGACACACACACACACACACACACACACGCACACACACACACACTCACAACACACACACACACACACACACACACACACACACACACACACACACACACACACACACACACACACACACACACACTCACAACACACACACAGACACACACACACACACACACTCACAACACACACACACACACACACACACACACACACACACACACACACACACACACACACACACAGAGAAAGAATGTGCACGTGCGGTGCACGCGCATGTCCGAGTGTGTACTTGTAGTATGCGCATTTCTCCACACATTTCTCCACTCATCTCTCCACACAAACTTGCACCCTCATCTCTCCCACTGCCTCACCCCCCCCACTACTAGAACCGTGTGTATGTGTGGGCAGATCGGGCGTCAGTCCTTTGTGGACGGTTATTTGGAGGAGAGCAAGCAGTGGCTGCTGTTAGCAGCCGGCAAACTGGACACCCCCCACCCCCTCACCCCGCCTCGCCGCCCAGCCTCCACCTCAGAACGAGGCGCCGTCTACGGGCTGCTGGGAAGGGCCTACTTTTTTGTAAGTGCCCTACATAAGTATGGTGGAGGTAATCTTTAGAATGGTAACGTGTTGGGTAAAGGTCTGCTTTGTGCAAGTGACCTACATAAGTATGGAGGTCATCTTTAGAATGGTAGCATGTTGGGTAAAGGTCTGCTTTGTGCAAGTGATCTACATTAGTATGGAGGTCATCTTTAGAATGGTAACGTGTTGGGTAAAGGTCTGCTTTGTGCAAGTGATCTACATTAGTATGGAGGTCATCTTTAGAATGGTAGCATGTTGGGTAAAGGTCTGCTTTGTGCAAGTGACCTACATAAGTATGGAGGTCATCTTTAGAATGGTAACATGTTGGGTAAAGGCCTGCTTCTGTTGTTGTTGTTGTTGTTGTAAGTGCCCTACATAAGTATGGTGGAGGTCATCTTTAGAATGGTAACATGATGGGTAAAGGTCTGCTTTGTGCAAGTGACCTACATAAGTATGGAGGTCATCTTTAGAATGGTAACATGTTGGGAAAAGGTCTGCTTCTTTGTTGTAAGTGATCTACATAAGTATGGTGGAGGTCATCTTTAGAATGGTAACATGTTGGGTAAAGGTCTGCTTTTGTTGTTGTTGTAAGTGTTGTACATATCTATGTACGACGTGATCTTTCAGAATTGTATCATATTTATTGGAAAGTTCTGCTTTTTTGTGTTGGTGACGCCTGCATTGATATCACTGTTGTTGCATTGTATCACATGGGAAGGGTTTACTCTTGTTGTAAGTGATGCATTATTTAAGTTGACGCCATCATCAGTTCGCGTAACAAATCGGAAGGGTCGGAGCTTCTCCTCTGTAGGTAGGTGCATGCTGGGTACATTTAGCGCTTTGATTTGTTTGCTTTACAAGATTCAACGCTATATAAATTCCATACATTATTATCATTATTATTTGTGATAAGAACGCCCCTGCCCATAGCTGACCTACTCTTCTATGAAAGGAAGAACAGAACAGGTTTTAACGTGTGTGAAAGATGTTCTGCGTGCGTTCGTACACGGGACCTCAAGTTTATAGTCTCACCTGAAAGAATTTGTGGGGAGTGGAGTCGGTACTGATGTTAACTCAGGTATCCTCTCAAACAGACAGCTCAGTGAACACTGGAACGAACCTGTGCCCTCAGTTACTGTCACATCATGAAGCCAATCTTCTGACCACTGGGCTATGTCGGCTCCTTCCTTCCCCTTCCTCCCCCGTACCCCCACGTCCCCTGCCCCCCCCCCCCCCCCCCCCGCTAAACAGGTTTCCCCCCCCCAACCTTTTGTTCCCGTTCTTGGGCTAGAGCTCCGAGGTTCACCAGTGGTGACGTTTTTCCTATGCCACTGTTTTCACCCTCCACTGATTCAACCCCATTCCATCTTTGGGGATAATAATAATAATAATAATGATAATAATAAATGGAACTTATATAGCGCTATATCTTGCAAAGACAAATCAAAGCGCATGCATTCAACCTAATCTTACACAGTCATGCAATCAATGATAAATAATCAAAAGTTTAAACAAACAGATATTACAAACATGGTGCGATGCAGACAAAATCTATGAAATAAAATTTCGATAGTCAAATGTTTTTCAAAAGCACACATACACTCACACAGGCCGTATACTTTAGCAGGGTGATAGAACATGGGTTAGATATGAAACAGGAGGGGGGGAAGTCTTAGGTTTGAAATAAATATGTCTTGAGGCTGGGTTTAAAAGTGTCATAACTAGGTCTAAAACATGACACACGTGCGTATCCGTTTTTTCTCTTCTTTGAAGTCATTGTCATCTATTCTTACCGGCACGCAATGGCCTACTCTTTCGAAAGACAGAACGGGTTTTCAACGTGTGCGCAAGATGTTCTACGTGCGTTTGCACACGGGGGCCTGGGTTTATAGTCTCATGCAGTGGAACGGTGGTCTAAAGGTAACGCGCCTGCCTAGAAAGCGAAAAGTCAGGGTCGGAAGTGTGCGGTGGTTCGAATCCCGTTTGGGCCCGAAACTTTCCCCCCGTCCTTTAGACTATGAGTGGTGGTCTGGGTGCTAGTCTTTCGGATGAGACGATAAACCGTGTTACACATCATTATTTTGCGTACATAAAAGAACCAACGGCAACAAGAGAGCTGTCCCTCGCAAAATTCTGTAGAAAAAAGCCACTCTTGATAGGGAAAGAAATATAGTTGCAGACAGGAACATAAATAAAGTCAGGACAGATGTGAACTTTGGGGGTAAAAGTTTCTTCGAAGGAACGTCTCGGTGCTGGCTCGAACCCGGGCCGTCAGATCGCGAGCACAACGGTCTAACCACTAGGCTATGGCACCCCCTACCATCCCTTCCCAACCCCACTCCCCCCTTCTCCCCGTCCTCCTCCGCTCAGGTATAAAAGATAGAAAGATGGATGGTTTGGCTGGGAATGCAGTGTGTGTGTGGTGTGTGTGTGTGTGTGTGTGTGTGTGTGTGTGTGTGTGTGTGTGCAGATTGTATCGAGGCAGACCACAGCAAACACAGACCCGACAAATTAGTAGCATCTGTTGTTTTATTTACAAGGAAGTGTGTGTGTGTGTGTGTGTGTGTGTGTGTGTGTGTGTGTGTGTGCGCGCGCGCGCTTGTGCGTGCGTGCGTGTCTGTATGCGTTCGCGCGCGCGCGCGCCGCACTTTTATCAGTGTTCTCCTCTATGGGTAAAAGTCTATGATTTTCCAAGGGTACCAAAGTACCGTAGTGGATTCTACCTGAAGATATAACTGCTAGTGTGTGTGTGCTCTTCCTCTGTGAACCCCCAGACAGTAACTCGTGCTCTCTGTCATATGAGCAAAAATGCGTGGCGCTGCCGTTAAGCGCCTGACAAGTCAGGCCCAGCACATCCGACTTCAGCGTGGGAGAAAAATGTTCTCTTTCAAGTCTTTCTGGACAAAGGGCAGGAGAATGGACCAAGAAGGCAGAACATAGACAAGGAGGGTGTGGCAGGAAGAAAAGAAACAAAGAGAGTGATAGAAAAGAGGGAATTGCTAGCACAGAATTTCCAGAAGGTGGGGATGGTATCAAGACGGACAGACCCCCAGCATCCCCGCGGGGAGAGGATAATTGTGTGAGAGTTGTATTAATTTTGTAACTGTTATAAAGACACTGTTTTAGTTGTAGGGTATGATGTAGTTTGTCATGATAAAGACATTAAACACTCGCTTTCCCCAAGCTAAGGTTAAGCAGCATCGAGCGTGGTTACCGCTTGGATGGGTGACCGTTTGCGCGCCTTGGCTTCAGTACAGTCCCCTCAGTTCACCCAGCTGTAAATGGGTACCTGCCCTCTTTAGGGTCAGGGAAGGTAAAGCAGCGAGGGAGAGGAGATGGGCGCCGCCCTCATGATGCTGGCCCCTAGAGAAGTTGAGGTCTGACGCCTCGCTCCCCTACAACCACATAGGTTATGGGACACCTTTACCTTTTATAGCAAGATACAGCGGTATATATTATTATTGTTATTATATCATCATCATTAACATTATTAAAATAAGAGATCTTTGGATAGATAATTAAAAAAAAGTGACCATGGTGTTTCATGGGTTACCGTTAGTAGTCACTGCATAATCATTCATGCGTAGAATTCTGTTAGTTTTATCACAGCATAGCAAGAATTTATATATGAAGTAGAACGTAAAGAAAGGGACTTTTGCTGTTTTGTAGATACTAATGTTTGTTATCTATTATTACTGGAACTCATCTGGAGTGTAAAGGGTTAAAGATTTTTCTAGTATTTTTAGTTTTCATGTACGTTTTCAGCATTCTGCAGTGCTGCAATGTGTGTGTGTGTGTGTGTGTGTGTGTGTGTGTGTGTGTGTGTGTGGTTGCTCTGGTTGTTCAGGAATCAGACAGGAGAGAGAGAGTGAAGAGTTTCTTTGTCGTGTCTGTTGATGGTTGCTAGTCATTACTGCAACACACGTCAAGTGTAAAGGGGTCCATATTTTGCGATTAAAAAAAAAAAAAGAACATTCACGTACAGGTTCAGCAGTTTGGAATGGTGCAGCGTGAATTCGTGTCTGTTTGTTGTGTTGGCTTGTTGGCTTGTTTATTCTGTGTTTCTCTCTCTCTCTCTGTGTCTCTCTGTCTCTGTCTCTCTCTCTCTCTGTCTCTCTCTCTCTCTCTCTGTGTCTCTCTCTGTGTCTGTCTCTCTCTCTGTGTCTCTCTCTCTGTCTCTCTCTCTCTGTCTCTCTCTCTCTCTCTCTCTGTCTCTCTCTCTCTCTGTCTCTCTCTCTGTGTCTCTCTCTCTGTGTCTCTCTCTCTCTCCTCTCTCTCTCTCTCTCTCTCTCTCTCTCTCTCTCTCTCTCTCACACCAGTGCTGTTTGTTTTACAGATGAACGACACGAAACTAGCCAGAGAGATGTATCTCAAAGGGAGACAACTCGGTGAGTTTTTATGTACGACAAAGGGGGACAATTAGGTGAGTTTTTAAAATGCACCACAAAGGGAGGCAATTCGGTGAGGTTTTAAAAAAGAGTACCACATATTTCAAAGGGAGCCAATTCGGTGAGTATTTAACGCTCCACAAAGGGAGACAATTCGGTTACTTTTTAAATGTACCACAAAGGGAGACAATTCGGTGTGTGTTTGTATACCACAAAGGGAGACAATTCGGTGAGGGTATTTTTTTTCTACAGAATTTTACCAGGGACAACTCTCTTGTTGCCGTGGGTTCTTTTACGTGGGGTAAATAATTTTGTGTAACACACGTGACCTCGGTTTATCGTCATCCGAAAGACTAGCACCCAGACCACAACTCATGGATGGGGGAAAAGTTTCGGGTCCAAACGGGATTGGAACTACCGCACATTTCCGACCCGGACTTTTTATTTATTTATTCCTTTGTTTCGCGGATAATGGAATAAGCACTCATGTGCTTTTTCATCCAGCCCCAGTGTGCACGCAGTTTTGTGAATTTTATCATCCGTTCCCACCGGCGCATATGGCCTACTCTTCCGAAAAAGCGGAACGGGATTGAACGTGTGCGCAAGATGTTCTGCGTGCGTTCGCATACGGGACTTCGGTTTATAGCCTCATCCGAAGGACTTTTGGGAGAGTGGAGTCTGCACTGATGTTAACTCCAGAGGAAGGAGATTCTTGAAGGAGATTGGAACCCGGGTTAGCAGATCACGAGCGCATCGCTCTAACCACCAGGCCATCCCGTTCTCTAGACAGGAGCGTTATACCCTCTAGACCACCGGTACACCTGTCTGTCTGCCTGCCTGTCTGTCTGCCTGCCTGCCTGTCTGTCTGCCTGCCTGCCTGCCTGTGTCACATTTCAAGTCAAGTCCAACGTTTATTTATTTCCAGATTTGACTAAGCAATGCATTTGCTTTTTCTTTTCATCGAGCCATCTATCTTAGGAATAAAAACAACTTGATCAACTTGGTCTGGGCGCTAGTCTTTCGGATGAGACGATAAACCGAGTAGGTCCCGTGTGTTACACAAAATTATTCAGCGCACGTGAAAAACCCCACGGCAACAAGAGAGTTGTCCCTGGCAAAATTCTGTAGGAAAAAAGCCACTTTGATAGGGAAACAAATACAGTTGCATACCAAAAAAAAAAAAAAAAAGGGTGGCGCTATTCTTGTGGCGACGCGCTTTCCCCCGGGTATAGCAACCCGAGTTTCACGCAGAGAAATCTGACCGTGAATTAAAGTAGTATAAATATTTTTAAAAAATGTAATGTGTGTGTGTGTGTGTGTGTGTGTGTGTATGTGTATGTGTGTGTGTGTATGTGTATGTGTGTGTGTGTGTATGTGTGTTGTATGTTGTGTGTATGTATGTGTATGTATGTGTGTGTGTATGTATGTGTATGTATGTGTGTGTATGTATGTATGTATGTATGTATGTATGTATATATGTGTGTGTGTATGTGCGTGTGTATGTATGTGTTGTATGTGTGTGTGTGTATGTATGTGTAGTGTGTGTGTATGTATGTATGTATGTATGTATGTATGTATGTGTGTGTGTATGTATGTATGTATGTATGTGCGTTTGTGTGTGTATGTGTGTGTGTGTATGTATGTATGTATGTATGTATGCATTGTGTGTGTATATGTATGTGTGTGTATGTGTGTGTGTATGTATGTGTGTATGTGTGTGTATATGTGTATGTAGTGTGTATGTATGTGTGTGTGTATGTATGTATGTATGTATGTATGTATGTATGTGCGTTTGTGTGTGTATGTGTGAGTGTGTATGTATGTATGTGTTATGTATGCATGTGTGTGTATATGTATGTGTGTGTATGTGTGTGTGTATGTATGTGTGTAATGTGTGTATATGTGTATGTATGTGTGTATGTATGTGTGTGGTATGTATGTATGTATGTATGTATGTATGTATGTTATGGTGTGTGCTTATATGTGTGTGTATATATATATATGTGTGTGTATGTGTGTGTATGTATGTATGATATGTATGTATATGTAGTGTGGATGTGTGTATGTATGTGTGTATATGTGTGCGTATGTATGTATATATGTATGTATGTATGTATATATGTATGTGTGTATATGTGTGTGTATGTATGTATATAAGGAAGGATACCGAAGGACGGTGGCAGGACGGTTAAGACGTTTGCCTGCCAACAAGTAAACCGTGAGGTTCTGGGTTCGATTCCCAGCCTCGCCCTTTCTTCCCAGTTTGACAAAAAAATCGAACTGAATGTCAAAGTCCTTCGATGAGACTATAAACCGAGGCCCCGTGTGCGAACGCATGCAGAACATCTTGC
>CM054163.1:3663703-3671203 GCA_028751875.1 Rapana venosa
AAGAAGAAATGCAAAGAAGAAGAAGAAGAATGCAAAGAAGAAGAGTTGCGAAGAAGAAGAAAGCAAAGAAGAAGAATTGCAAAGAAGAAGAAGAAATGCAAAGAAGAATTGCAAATAAGAAGAAGAAGAATGCAAAGAAGAAGAAGAAGAAGAATGCAAAGAAGAAGAAGAAGAAGAAGGTGGCAAAGAAGAATGCAAAGAAGAAGAAGAAGAAGGAGAAGAAGAATGCAAAGAAAAAGAAGAAGAAGAAGAAGAAGAAGAAGAAGAAGAATGCAAAGACAAAGAAGAAGAATGCAAAGAAGAAGAAGAAGAAGAAGAAGAAGAATGCAAAGAAGAAGAAGAAGACGAAGAAGAAGAAGAAATGCAAAGAAGAAAAAGAAGAAGAAGAAGAAGAACTGCAAAGAAGAATGCAAAGAAGAATGCAAACAAGAAGAAGAAGAAGAATGCAAAGAAGAAGAAGAATGCGAAGAAGAAGAAGGAGAAGAAGAATGCAAAGAAGAAGAAGAATTGCGAAGAAGAAGGAGAAGAAGAAGAAGAAGAAGAATGCAAAGAAGAAAAAGAAGAAGAAGAACTGCAAAGAAGAATGCAAAGAAGAATGCAAACAAGAAGAAGAAGAGGAATGCAAAGAAGAAGAAGAATTGCGAAGAAGAAGAATTGCGAAGAAGAAGAAGAAGAACAAAAAAAATGAAGAAGAAAAAGAAGAATTACGAAAAAGAAGAAATGCGAAGAAGAATTGCAGACAAGAAGAAGGAGAAGAAGAAGAAGAAGAAGAAGAAGAAGAAGAACAAGAAGAAGAAGAAAAAAAAGTAGTAGAAGAAGAAGAATGCAAAGAAGAAGTGGAAGAAGAATGCAAAGAAGAAGAAAATGTAGTAGAAGAAGAAGAAAAAGAAGAAGAAGAAGAAGAATTGCGAAGAAGAAGAAGAAGAAGAAGAAGAATGCAAAGAAGTGGAAGAAGAAGAAGAAGAAGAAGAAGAATGCAAAGAAGAAGAAAAAGTAGTAGAAGAAGAAGAATGCAAAGAAGAAGAAGAATTGCAAAGAAGAAGAAGAAGACGAAGAAGAAGAAGAAATGCAAAGAAGAAGAAGAAGAAGAACTGCAAAGAAGAATGCAAAGAAGAATGCAAACAAGAAGAAGAAGAAGAATTCAAAGAAGAAGAAGAATGCGAAGAAGAATGCAAAGAAGAAGAATTCAAAGAAGAAGAAGAATGCGAAGAAGAATGCAAAGAAGAAGAATGCAAAGAAGAATAAAAAGAAGAAGAATGCAAAGAAGAATGCAAAGAAGAATGCAAAGAAGACGACGACTGTAAAGAGGCCCACAGGGCCACAGTCATCCCTCTGACAGCAGTCAGTCAGTCAGTCAGTCAGTGGCTGTGTGCTGTGCTGTGCTGGGTTCCAGATGTTTCGGGGACTGGTGGGCATGGGGGCCAACGCTACCACCACCTTCATCCGCACCAGCGATTTGTGAGTCTGTGGTTGTGTGAGTGTGTGTGTGTGTGTGTGTGTGTGTGTGTGTGTGTGTGCGTGTTGTGTGTGAGTGAGTGTGTGTGTGTGTGTATGTGCGTGTGTGTGTGTGGTGTGTGGTGTGTGTGTGTGTGCGCGTGTGTGTGGTGTGTGAGTGTGTGTGTGTGAGTGTGTGTGTGTATTGTGCAGTGTTATCTGCCCATATGGCATTTTATGTATTTTTGATTAATGTGAAGTGTATATTGTATTTTTCATGCTCTCTTTTACTGATAATTCGCGGATGACAGATTAAACGGTCAGGCTTGGCATCCGCAGCAGCAGAGCCCAATTCTACTGGCCGTAAAGAAATGAAAGAATCAAAGTATTTTGTCTTTAAGTGTAATGTTTAGTTCCGGATGACAGTGCTAGGTATTTGAAAGATTAGGACGTGTTTATATCGAATATGAGCCACTGAAATGCTATGAGATAAACACTGTGATATGGCTTTCCTGGTCGGCAAGGTGATATACACCATGAAACCAAATGTGAAAGTTTTTAATTATTACAGTCAAGTCAAGTCAAAGTCAAGTCAAAACCACTTCAATCACCCCATGAAGGGCAATTACAATACTGACAGGCACATTGACACGTATACGCAAAGTTAAAAAAGAGACATTTCAGTAACGCACGCAAACAAAAGCAGCCGCTCAGATTTTCTTCAACGTCGTTTCCTGTTCTCTTCTTTCCTTTATCTCAACTATATCCCCGAAGTCGGAATGCGGCTACCATCATGGTGAACAAAAATGGTCGCACGCGCAAACTCTCACAATTGGTGAACCTCGGAGCTCTAGCCGAGATACAAAGAAAGAAAGAAAGAAAGAAAGAAAGAAAGAAAGAAAGCAAGAAAGAAAGAAAGAAAAAGCAAGAAAGAAAGAAAGAAAGAAAGAAAGAAAGCAAGAAAGAAAGAAAGAAAGAAAGCAAGAAAGCAAGAAAGAAGAAGAAAAAGAAAAGAAAGAAAGAAAAGAAAGAAGAAGAAAGAAAGCAAGAAGAAAGAAGAAGAAAGAAAGAAAGAAGAGAAAGCAAGAAAGAAAGAAAGAAAGAAAGAAAGCAAGAAAGAAAGAAAGAAAGAAAGAAAGAAAGAAAGCAAGAAGAAGAAAGAAAGAAAGAAAAGAAAGCAAGAAAGAAAAGAAAGAAAAGAAAAAAGCAAGAAAGAAAGAAAGAAGAAAGCAGGAAGAAAGAAAGAAAGAAAGAAAGCAAGAAAGAAAGCAAGAAGGAAAGAAAGAAAGAAAGAAAGCAAGAAAGAAAGAAAGAAAGAAAGAAAGAAAGCAAGAAAGAAAGCAAGAAGGAAAGAAAGAAAGAAAGCAAGAAAGAAAGCAAGAAAGAAAGAAAGAAAGAAAGAAAGAAAGAAAGAAAGCAAGAAAGAAAGCAAGAAGGAAAGAAAGAAAGAAAGCAAGAAAGAAAGTAAGAAAGAAAGAAAGAAAGAAAGAAAGAAAGAAAGCAAGAAAGAAAGAAAGCAAGAAAGAAAGCAAGAAAGCAAGAAAGAAAGAAAGAAAGAAAGAAAGCAAGAAAGCAAGAAAGAAAGCAAGAAAGAAAGAAAGCAAGAAAGAAAGCAAGAAAGAAAGAAAGAAAGCAAGAAAGAAAGAAAGCAAGAAAGAAAGAAAGCAAGAAAGAAAGAAAGAAAGCAAGAAAGAAAGAAAGCAAGAAAGCAAGAAAGAAAGAAGGAAAGAAAGAAAGCAAGCAAGAAAGAAAGAAAGCAAGAAAGAAAGAAAGCAAGAAAGAAAGAAAGAAAGAAAGAAAGCAAGAAAGAAAGAAAGAAAGAAAGCAAGAAAGCAAGCAAGCCTCACCTATGAAAGGGTTCGGAAGTGACGTCATGGCTGCAGGGTTTGTGACGTGACAGGGGCTGGGTTTATGACGAGGAGATGACGTTGGCCAGCAAGCTTTCTCAGCGCGTGAAACTCGTCACTGGGCTGGAGGTGGCGCAGAGGATGCCCACCGGGCCCAGCTCCTCGGAAGCCTTCCAGGTAGTGCTCCCTCTGTCTGTCTGTCTGTCTGTCTGTCTATTTGTCTGTCTGTCTGTCTGTTTGTCTGCTCTGTCTGTCTGTCTGTCTGCCTGTCTATTTGTCTATCTGTCTGTCTGTTTGTCTGTCTGTCTGCCTGCCTGTTTGCTTGTCTGTCTGCCTGCCTGTCTGTCTTTCTGCCTACCTGCCTGCCTGCCTGTCTCTCTATCTGTCTGTCAGTTTGTCTTTCTGTCTGTTTGTCTGCTTGCCTGTCTATTTGTCTCTCTATCTGTCTGTCTGCTTGTCTGTCTGTCTGTCTGTTTGTCTGCCAGCCTGTTTGTTTGTCTCTCTATCTGTCTGTCTGCTTGTCTATCTGTCTGTCTGCTTGTCTGTCTCTCTGCTTGTCTGTCTGTCTGTCTGTCTCTGTCTTACTGTCTGTCTCTTATTCTGTCTGCCTGCCTGTCTGTCTGTCTGTCTCTCTGTCTGTCTGTCAGTTTGTCTGTCTGTCTGTCTTTCTCCGTCTCTGTCTTCCTGTCTGTCTGTCTCTTATTCTGTCTGCTTGTCTGTCTGTCTCTCTGTCTGTCTGTCTCTTATTCTGTCTCTCTGTCTGTCTGTTTGTCTCTCTCTCTCTCACACAGGCAGCTTAATTTCATTTAGTTTATATGTGTGACAGAGCTAAAGACAGATGTATATTGCAATAATCTTCAGAAAAGAAACTTTACAAAAATTTCATGCAGAATTTAGTTGGATGGTCAAATTTTAATCACTCCGTCATAGCAATGTAGTATGTTTTTGTTATTTTATGTTGTTGTTGTTGTTTATTGCTTATTGTGGTCTGTTATTGTAATCTTATCATTTCTATTCAGTCAGAAACCGAGTGGAAGCCAGTATTCATACTGAAATATTCACATTTAGTCAGCTCTTTTGTTTCCACAGCATTGAATGCATTAAGTAGTCCATTTTTTGTTAATTCGTATTCACAAAAGTTACTCCCCTTGTCAAAAGATCACCCCAGGCATTGTCAGCATGTCTGTAAGTCTGTCCGTCTGTCTGTCTGTCTGTCTATCTGTCTGTCTTTCAAGTTTGTTTAACTGGGAAAAAAATGTTGCAAGACACCTAATTGTTAAATCGAATTTTGTGTGTATGTGTGTGTGTTTGTGTGTGTGTGTGTGTGTGTGTGTGTGTGTGTGTGTGTGTGTGTTTTGTTTTGTGTTGTTTAATGTCCATTCACTACTTACACCCGCATTCAAACCAACCCCATCCCCCTCTCTCATATAATATAATATATATATATATATATATTATATATATATATATATATAATATATATATATACTCACAACTAACTACAGTAGAGGTCTTACTGGGGAAGAATATATAACCTCAGCAACTGATGTGATGAAGTGCTGAGAGTCATATAAAACTTCGTGAACAGTGGAACATTTTTTTAATAATGATTATCTTTTCCTCTCCTTGTAAACAGGTCAATAAGAATTGGCCAATTAAACAATAAATGGTGGATTGAAAGAGATTGAGAACAGCAACGTGTCACATTTTTAGAGTATTTGGTGTTCCAAGCATTAAAATTTTAGCCTCAGTTTATAATATAGTAAAATTTCTAGTTTCCGCGCGCGCGCGCGCGCGCGCGTGTGTGTGTGTGTGTGTGAAGTCAAGTCAGTCAAATTTTTATTTCCAGATGGTACATTGAATAAGCAATACATTTGCTTTTTTTCATCAAGCCATCTATCTAGGAACGAATTTCTTAATGATGTTGTGTTTGTGTGTGTGTGTGTGTGTGTGTGTGTGTGTGTGTGTGTGTGTGTGTGTGTGTGTGTGAGTATGTGTGTGTGTGTGTGTTTGCGTGTGCTTGTGTGTGTGTGTGTGTGAGTGTGTATGTGTGTGTGTGTGTGCTTGTGTGTGTGTGTGTGTGTGTGTGTGTGTGGTGTTCGCGCCACTGTACAGATCGTGAACTATGGTATGGGCGGACATTACGACCTACACATGGACCCCTTTGATGTGAGTGTCATGCTTTCTCTCGTCGTTGTTGTTGCTTCTTCTTCTCTACAACACTTCCTCACCTCTGACAGCTGTTGCCGACACACGCTGTATATGGCCCAGTGGTTGACACCGCTCCACTTTAATCCCATGCATACATCAAGTCGTGGGTTCCAATCTCGGAGGCGTCCAGTGAATTAAGGGTAGAGATGTATACGATCTCCCAGGTCCACTTCAATGCGCAGACCTGCCAGTGCCTTAATTTCCTCCGTGTATATACACGTGCAGAAGATAAAATATGCACGTTAAAGATCGCGGAATTCATGTCAGCGTTCGGTGGGTTACGGAAATATGTACATACCCATCCCCGAAATTGGAATACGGTTACCTTCATGGTGATCAAAAATATGGTCGCATACGGCAAAATTTTCACTTTTGGTGAACTTCAGAGCTCTCTAGCCGAGGAACGAAATAAAACCGCAAACACCCCCTCCCCCCCCCCCCAAAAAAAAAAAAAAAAAAAAAACAAAAAGAAAAAAAAGAGAAAAAGGTAGTGACCGTCACTGTTTAAATTGATGAGCGCTTTGATTTGTTGCTTTACAAGATTCAGCGCTATATAAATTCCATACATTATTATTATTATTATTATGATGTGCAGAGCATAGCGCGCTCTTTCAAGTTCACAGATTGGCAGAGTTGCCCACTTTACTTCACTTACCACCACCCTCACTTCACTTCCCCCCACGCCCACCTACCTACAATTCCTGCCGCACCCTCAACCCCCCCCCCCCCCCCCCCCCCACCTTGCACCCTCACCCCCCCCCCCCCCCCCCCCCCCCCCCCCCGCCAACTTTTCCTGTGTAGATCCCCTGCCTACTGGACACCTTAGAGGCTGACGCCAAAAACACTAAACAAAACACAACAACAACAACAACAACAAAAACCCCCCTCCCCCTCCCCCCCCCCCCCCCACGAACAGGCCGTTACGCACGTCATCCACTAACGTCAGCGGAAGTACAACAAATTGTCGGTCACTGCGTTTGTTCAGAAAGCGTGGGCTTCTGTTTCCTGTCCTGCCTGACCGTTTAGTAATCATCTGCTCCTCTTGTTTGTTTGTGTGTGTGTACGTGTGTAGGTGTGTGTGTGTGTGTAGGTGTGTGTGTGTGTGTACGTGTGTGTAGGTGTGTGTGGCGTGTGTGTGTGTGTGTGTGCGTGTGTGTGTAGGTGTGTAGGTGTGTGTGTTTATTTATTTTATTCTTTTATATCTTATTTTATTCTTTTATATCAAGGATAATGGAATAAGCACATGTGCTTTTTTACATCCAGTCCCTGTGTATATGCGATTTTGCAAATTGTCATCTGTTCCCACCGGCACAAAATGGCCTACTCTTACGAAAAGCGAAACAGGATTTTAACGTGTGCGCAAGATGTTCTGCGTACGTTCGCAGACGGGGCCTCGGTTTATAGTCTCATCCGAAGGACTTTTGGGGAGAGTGGAGTCTGCACTGATGTTAACTCTAGCGAAAAAATATCCCCTTGAACGGGAATCGAACCCGGGTGGTCAGATTGCGAGCGCAATGTTCTGACCACTAGGCTATCCCGTCTCCCCACACGCACTGTGCACACCCTGATTGAGAAAAGGTGGTCCATAGTTGTGTGGGAAACACTGTGTCTGGGTGCTGCTAGACTTTGGATGCACGAGACGTTTAACTAAACAGGGAATCTGGCTGTATGATACCGTCAACTTGCATTACGAAACGGAAAAGATCCCATGGCACTCACTCTTAGAGATGAGGTGAATCTGTTGGATTGAGAAAACTGGTTCTCCTGTTGGCATTCCGGGGGGCCTGTCGGGAAAAAAAAGCATCCCTATCTTCTGGAAATTTTGTGCTAAGAATTCCCTCTTTTCTATCCCTCTCTTTGTTTCTCGCTTGTTCCTTTTCGTCCTTTCACCTCCTTCCTGTCTGTTTTCTGCCTTCTTGGTCCATTCTCCTGCCTCCCCCCCCCCCCATGAAAGACTTAAAAGATAACAAATTTCTCTTATGCCTAAGTCGGATGCGCTGGGCCTGAC
>CM054163.1:3673703-3681203 GCA_028751875.1 Rapana venosa
ACACACACACACACACACACACACACACACACACACACACACACACATGCACACACACACAACACACACACACACACACACACACACACACACACACACACCTCTTATTTCATTTATTTATTTATTATTTTGAGGGCTAGATGTAAAAAAAAGCATGTAATGCTTAATCTACTACCCTCTGAAAAATAAAAATTGTTCAAAATTGTTCAAATTGTTCCTTCCTTCCTCCCTTTATTATTATTATTTTTTAGTTGTTTTAATGAAGTGACGTTTACTATTCAGAAATAGGTAACTAAGTAATCCCATAAATCTTCACCTATATAATCAAAGCACATATTATCGAGAAAAAAAATTGTCAACAATTTTTGAGGAATCAAAATTTTCTCTCTCTTTTGTTTTTGTTACTTTATTTTCTTTTTTTTTCTTTTTGTGTCTGTGTTCCTCGGCTAGAGCTCCGAGGTTGACCAGCGGCCAGATTTTGCGTATGCGACCGTTCTTAACTTTGATCCAGGCAGCCGCATTCCGCTTTCGGGGATGGTGTCCAAACAGGACTCACGTCTGTACATTGTGTACTGTAGGAATGCTACACATGATTGCTACCTGACTAAAAGTCCTGGAAACTCTTACAATTACAAGTCCCACAACGTTCTTTTGTCTTTGTTTGGGCAAATTCCTAGATCAAGACGGAAGTCGCAATGGTTTTCACCACCAAGGGAAGTAAATCTCTCGTGAGAGTGAGACACTAAAATGAACAAACGCATAATTATAACTATTTTTATGTTTTATTTTATTTATTCTTTTATATCGAGGATAATAGAATAAGCACTCATGTGCTTTTATACATCCAGTCCCCGTGTGTATGCGGTTTTGAAAATTTTGTCATCTGTTTCCACCGGCACACAATGGTCTACTCTTCCGAAAAGATGAACAGGATTTAACGTGTGCGCAAGATGTTCTGTATGCATTCGAACATGGGGCCTCGGTTTATAGTCTCATCCGCTATATAAATTCCATACATTATTATTATTATTATTATTATTATCCGAAAGATAAATCGAGACATAGACAAAACAGCAGCGCCCACCCAGGAGAAAGAAATAAACATCAGCAGAACACATCCAAAACAAAACAAAAAAATACAAAAAACAAAACAAAATTAAAACACCCAATCACAAAACTACCACCCAAAAAACACCAACACACCAACAACCCAAAACAAAAACCAAAACAACCAAAACAACCCCTCTCTTCTCCCCCCACCAAACAAAAACAACAAAGCAGTCGTTCATTTTCTATCCAATAATTTTCTAATTAACAACAGGCTCGAAATGGGATAAAAGGACATTTTCTGGAAACTGTAGAGCAGGGAGTTAGTGTGTTTTACCACACAGGGGCAGACAATATTGATGGTTAATTTTGTGCTCTTTCCACAAAACAGCTCAGCGACGTGGAGAAGGGAGGCAACACCGTCTTTGTTCGTCCCAAACTGTCTGTGGCTCCGCAAAAGGTGAGTTGTCTCTCTTCTTCTGGCTTTTACTTGCTTTTGGGCGGTCTCAGTGTCTCTCTGTGTCTGTCTGTTTGTCTGTCTGTCTGTCTGTCTCTCCCTCCCCCTCTCTCTCTCTCCTCTTTCTCTCTCGCTCTCTCTCCTTTTAATTAAACGGAGTGCCCTATAACTCATGTCTTTATTTTTCTGTTGTTTAAAGGTTTCTGTTTATTTTTTAGTTTAGTTGATTCATCACTTTGTTTATTTATTGTTTCATTGTTCGTCCACTTATTGATTCCTCAAATGTCGTTTGTAGTTTCCGAATGCTTGTAGCAGCTGTTTTCGTTTTTGTTTGGTCTGCTTTATAAAGTTTCTTCTCTTTATGTTTTTTCTGTCCCCCCCCCCCCCCCACACACTCCACACACACACACACACACGCACGCACGCACGCACGCACGCACGCACGCACGCACGCACGCACACACACACACAAAACACACACACACACACACACACACAGACACACAGACACACACACACACACACACACACACGTTTGCTGGGTGGAGGAGGAGAGGAGGTAGGTCATTGAAGGCAATATTGTCAGTAATGACGCAATGCATGCCTAGTATTTTCTAACGTTTTATTCCTGTACCTTTTTATCATCTAAAGCATAAACCTAAAAGAATGGATGATATAGTAGGTGAAGTAATATGTTTGTGCTGACGTTTTATGATTTTACTTTTTTTAATTCTTAAAACATTCTTTATTTAAGTGTGTGTATGTACGCATGCGCGCACTCGCGCAGGTGTAACGATAACGATAACGAATTTTCATTTTCTGAGGGTAATAGAATAAGTACAAGACTTTTTTTTTTTTTACATCCAGCCCTCGAAAAGAAAGAAAGAAAGAAGGTAAACAAACAGGTAAACAGGTATGAGTATGTGTGTGCGTGTGTATGTATATGTGTGTAATTTGTATTTTCCAATGTATTATCTTATCGATTTTCCTCTTTTTACTGGTGTAATTTATTGGTAAAGGTTGCAATAATGTAGTATTTCAGTATAATCATCAAGAAATTTGTTCTTAGATATATGGCTTGATGAAAAAAAGCAGATGCATTGCTTATTCAATGTACCATCTGGAAATAAAAATTTGACTTGACTTGACTTGACATACACGCGCGCGCGCACGCACCACTACCACCACCATCACCGCCACAATCATTGCCCCGCCCCCCCTTCCCCCACCCCTTACCTTCACAGAAACATCACAGAATGACTTGTAAGATTAGGTTTGAATGCACGCGCTTTGATTTGTCTTTGCAAGATATAATAATAATAATAATAATAATAATAATAATAATAATAATAATAATAATAATAATAATACATGGAACTTATATAGCGCTATATCTTGGAAAAGACAAATCAAAGCGCATAGCGCTATATAAGTTCCGTTTATTATTAGAACCAGTGATCACACACACATTAAGCCTGTACTTATACCCTGAGGTAAAAAACGCTAACATCGTCAATATCCATTTTAATAGACATCATTTTCACCTTTCACTTTACCCCCCCCCCCCCCCCCCCCCCATCCCACCCCTTTCCCCTATCAACCTTTCAGAAAAAAGTAGGGATAACTCAGTGGTCAGAGCACTCACTTTCCCCCAGCTAAGGTTAAGCAGCATCGAACGTGGTTACCACTTGGATGGGTGACCGTTTGCGTGCCTTGGCTTCAGAACAGTCCCCCAGTTCACCCAGCTGTCAATGGGTACCTGCTCTCTTTAGGGTCAGGGAAGGTAAAGCAGCGAGGGAGAGGAGATGGGCGCCGCCCTCAATATGCTGGCCCTAGAGAAGTGAGGTCTCTGACGCCTCGCTCCTCTACGACTTTATATGTTATGGGGACTCCTTTACCTTTACTGCCCCCAAAAGTCAATAACAAGGGGATCGTTGATTATCAGTCCGTGTTGTAGGTGACATGTGTGGGATTGAAGGGAGGGAGTGGGTTCACACGACCCACTGATGGGAGGGATCAGAGAGGGGATTTCTTTCTTCTGCACTGTTCCTCGGCTAGAGTATAGTGGAATAAGCACTTATGTGCTTTTTACATCCAGTCCCCGTGTGTATGCGGTTTTGTAAATTCTGTCATCTGTTCCCACCGGCACACAATGGCCTACTCTTACGAACAGCGGAACAGGATTTAACGTGTGCGCAAGATGTTCTGCGTGTGTTCGCACACGGGGCTTCGGTTTATAGTCTCATCCGTTTCTCTCTCTCTCTCTTGATTGATTGATTGGTGTAAAACGTGATTGATTGATGGCTGTGTGTCACGTGCAGGGCATGGCGTTGTTGTGGTATAACTAATTGATGGATTGATGGCTGTGTGTCACGTGCAGGGCATGGCGTTGTTGTGGTATAACTAATTGATGGATTGATTGGTGTCACGTGCAGGGCATGGCGTTGTTCTGGTATAACTAATTGATGGATTGATGTCACGTGCAGGGCATGGCGTTGTTCTGGTATAACTAATTGATGGATTGATGGCTGTGTGTCACGTGCAGGGCATGGCGTTGTTCTGGTATAACTAATTGATGGATTGATGGATTGATGTCACGTGCAGGGCATGGCGTTGTTCTGGTATAACTAATTGATTGATGGATTGATGTCACGTGCAGGGCATGGCGTTGTTGTGGTATAACTAATTGATGGATTGATGGCTGTGTGTCACGTGCAGGGCATGGCGTTGTTGTGGTATAACTAATTGATTGATTGATGGATTGATGTGTGTCACGTGCAGGGCATGGCGTTGTTGTGGTATAACTAATTGATTGATTGATGGATTGATGTGTGTCACGTGCAGGGCATGGCGTTGTTGTGGTATAACTAATTGATGGATTGATGGCTGTGTGTCACGTGCAGGGCATGGCGCTGTTCTGGTATAACTATGACCCCAAGATGACCAAGGATCTGGACACACACCATGCCGGCTGCCCTGTCCTCATCGGCCATAAGTGGAGTAAGTTCAGACACACAGACAGACAGACAGACAGACAGACAGACAGAGAGAGGGAGAGGGAGAGAGGAGAGAAGAGAGAGAGAGAGAGAGAGAGAGAGAGAGAGAGGAGGAAGAGATGAGAGACAGAGAGGGAGGGAGAGAGAGAGAGAAGAGAGGGAGAGAAGAGAGAGAGGAGAGAGAGAGAGAGGAAGAGAGAGAGGGAGAGAGAGAAAGGGAGGGAGAGGGGAGGGAAAGAGAGAGAGGAGAGGGAGGAAAGAGAGAGAGAGAGGGAGAGGGGAGGAGAGAGAGGGAGAGAGGGAGGAGAGAAGGAGAGAGAGGAGGAGAGAGAGAGAGAGACAGAGAGGAGAGACAGAGGGAGAGAAGAGAGAGAGGAGGGAGAGAAAAGAGAGAGAGAGGAGGGAGAAGAGAGAGAGAGGAAGAGAGGGAGGACAGAGAGAGAGAGAGAGGAGAGGAGGGAGGAGAGAAGAGAAGAGGAGAGGAGAGAGAGAAAGAGAGGGAGGGAGAAGAGAGAGAGAGAAGAGAGAGAGAGAGAGAGAGAGGAGAGAGAGAGAGAAAGAGGAGAGGGAGAGAGAGAGAGAGAAGAGAGGGAGGAGAGAGAGAGAGAGAGGGAAGGAGAGGAAGGGGAGAAGAGAGAGGACAAGAGACAATCAGAGAGAGCGAGAAAGAAAACAGCAAGTGCTTTAACCAGAGGTGAGGAGGAAGAAAAAAGAGTGTGTCATCCAGATCCAGCAAAATGTACTTCAGAAAGCGGATGAGTGAACTGATGGCAAGAGTCGGTGGTTGCACAAGGAACGAGAAGTGTTCACGCACAAAGACTTGGAGAGAAAGGAGATCGGACGATGTTAAGTGCCAGAAGGGAGAAAGGACATCGAAGTAATCAACCAAGCATTTATCGAGGATCCATGATAACCATGGCTTTCATCCAGTCCCGTTGTATCAGTAAAAAAAAAAGTTGTCCTCCGTTCCCACCGGCACACAATGGCCTACTCCTCCAAAAAGCGGATCGGGTTCGAACGTGTGCGCAAGATGTTCTGCGTGCGTTCGCACAAGGGACATCGGTTTATAGTTTCACCCAAAAGACTTTTGGGGAGAGTGGAGTCGGCACTGATGTTAACTCCAGAGGAAAAAATCATCTTGAACGAGAATCGAACCCGGGTCAGCAGATCACGAATACATCAGTGTAACCACCAGGCTACCCCGTCCCCGTGCCCACTTCATACAATAAACTGACTTTCACTTTATGAATTAGTTTCAGTTGCCAACAAGTGGATCTGGACTTTGTTTATCACTTTCAGTTGCCAACAAGTGGATCTGGACTTTGTTTATCACTTTCAGTTGCCAACAAGTGGATCTGGACTTTGTTTCTTACTTTCAGTTGCCAACAAGTGGATCTGGACTTTGTTTATCACTTTCAGTTGCCAACAAGTGGATCTGGACTTTGTTTATCACTTTCAGTTGCCAACAAGTGGATCTGGACTTTGTTTATCACTTTCAGTTGCCAACAAGTGGATCTGGACTTTGTTTATCACTTTCAGCTGCCAACAAGTGGATCTGGACTTTGTTTCTTACTTTCAGTTGCCAACAAGTGGATCTGGACTTTGTTTGTTACTTTCAGTTGCCAACAAGTGGATCTGGACTTTGTTTATCACTTTCAGTTGCCAACAAGTGGATCTGGACTTTGTTTCTTACTTTCAGTTGCCAACAAGTGGATCTGGACTTTGTTTATCACTTTCAGTTGCCAACAAGTGGATCTGGACTTTGTTTATCACTTTCAGTTGCCAACAAGTGGATCTGGACTTTGTTTGTCACTTTCAGTTGCCAACAAGTGGATCTGGACTTTGTTTCATACTTTCAGCTGCCAACAAGTGGATCTGGACTTTGTTTATCACTTTCAGTTGCCAACAAGTGGATCTGGACTTACGGCAACACCTTCAGACGACCCTGCGGTCCTTCTCCCCATTCCACACAAGAGGAGATTGAGCCTCTGATGTATTCGCGACGTCAGCATTGTTGAACTGACGTCAGCAGCGACGTCATACCAGCACTCTTCTTGCCTTACAGCCTTCAAGACTCTGACGTCATCAAGTGGACAGCGCAGATTTGAAGTGGTGGTGGTGTTTAGTTTTTGCTCTGTTTTTTCTTTCTTTCTTTCAAAAAGCAGCCATGTATGTGTGACCCTCCATCTAGAAATGAGTCACTCTGCACCTGACCCACTTTCCTGCTAGAAACCATTTTAGGCAGGTAGGGGGTCAGGTTGTCGGTTCTGAGATTTCGGTGGATTATAAAGCTATAAGTTTTATTGTACCTTCTAGGGAAGCATCAAGGTGTAATGCTTGTTTCCTTTGGTGTTAAAGACGCGTTGAGAATCACCCAGGCCCTCATCCTAACCACTTGTCACCATGCCAAATTTGACAGTTTCTCATGTTGTCGCTTTCCTGGAGTTTAACATTTCAGTTTGTAATAACCATACATAGAATTGTCTGACTTGCAATATGGTTTTAGTATTGAACAGCCTTTGTAATGCAGACTGATAACACGTTAACTAACAACTGACATCCGGAGCAGTGCGACTCATTGTTTCGTGGAAGGTCACACATTTTCTGTCATTTTTCTTTTGAAATTATGGGCTGCTACTCGTGAGAAGATTTTGTCGCGTCCACTTCATTTTCGAAAACCATGACTTAACGATTTTTACGTTTTAGTAAAAAAAATGAATGTCAAACCTGTTTCATTACTGTCCATGGGCTCTTTATGATATGATTAGGATTGTTGTTTGGAAATACTGTGACTTTTTGTTGTTGTTGTTGTTGTTGCTGCATCATCAAATCAGTGTGTTAAGTGTGATACAGATATGTAGAGATATCAGTGTGTGTGTGTCATTCATATATATATATATATATATATATATATATATATATATATATATATATATATATATATATATATATATATGTGTGTGTGTGTGTGTGTGTGTGTGTGTTGTCTGTGTGGTGTGT
>CM054163.1:3686203-3691203 GCA_028751875.1 Rapana venosa
CCTCTCTTTCTAATGACGTCTACGGTGTGAAACTGACTCAGATTCGGTCACCTCTTCTAATGATTCCTCCGCTCCCTCTCTGACTTTCAATGTGAAATAGAAGTTGGTTTGTTGTTTGTGGTACTTGTATCATCAGCATAGCTCAGTATAATAAAAGGAGCATGTTTGTCATAAAAAAGGTAAAAAAGGTAAAGGAGTCCCATAACCTATAAGGTCGTAGGGGAGCGAGGCGTCAGAGACCTCACTTCTCTAGGGCCAGCATGTTGAGGGCGGCGCCCATCTCCTCTCCCTCGCTGCTTTACTTTCCCTGACCCTAAAGAGGGCAGGTACCCATTTACAGCTGGGGAACTGGGGGAACTGTACTGAAGCCAAGGTGCGCAAACGGTCACCCATCCAACTGGTGACCACGCTCGACGCTGCTGAACTTGGCTGGGGGAAAGCGAGTGCTCCGACCACTGAGCTATCCCGTCCCCTACACTGAGATGAATGTGTTAACCCAACATTCAGCAGCTTCAGTGTAGTCTCTGATTTGATATACATCATGTAATGGTGAGTTCATCAGGTCTGAAAGAAAATTATCCTCTTAACGCAAAACAACATATCTATCTATCTATCTATCTATCTATCTATCTATCTATCTATCTATCTATCTATCTATCTATCTATCTATCTATCTATCTATCTATCTATCTATCTACTCTATTCTATCTATCTATCTATCTATCTATTGATGTGTGTGTGTGTGTTGTGACAGAGGAAAAGAGAGAAGAGAAAAGAGAGAGAGAGAGGGGAGAGAGAGAGAGAAACATACATGCACATAAATCTGTGTACATGTTTGTGTAATGTGTGTGAGTGTGAGTGAGTGAGTTTATGTGTGTGTGTGTGGGGTGTGGTGTGGGGTGTGTGTGTGTGTGTTGTGTTGGCAACAAACTGTTATGAAGAACTGAGAGCTTAGCTTTTAGTATGGACTATAGGGGAAAATTTCAAGAACATATTTCTAAATCTTCAACCACTCAGGGATAACACAATGAACAAAAAACTCCAAAAAATAACTGACAACAAGTACTATAACATGCCGGAAAGTTTGGACTTGGATCTTTCGGTGTGATAGAAATGATTTCTTTAATTCTAGGACAACCAGTAAGCAGATGTCTGACACTGATTTGTTTTCCACACATGCGTAGTATGTGCTTGCTGTACTTTGTACGAAAAGCATTTAAACGGAATCTATATGCCAGGCTTGAGATATTTCTAAAAGCAGACATAGATGGTTTTGCACAGAAACGCTTAGTGTATTGTACATCCGTCATATTTAGGCAATCTTGAGTGTAATGATAATCAGAATTTTGCAAGTTTTTAATTGCGTCATCATAGGAAGTGTGCTTTAAAAGTTCACAACCCTCTGGCAAGTCTAAGGGAATATTGACTAATAGTGATTCTGCAATCAACATGGAGTACTCCTTGTCGCGCAGCTCTATCGACCCATTCATTAGCAATGATCCCACAGTGGGAAGGAACCCAGATCTCCGCGCGGCGCGGGGCGCGGTGCGGTGTGTGTGTGTGTGTGAGTGAGTGTGTGTGTGAGTGTGTGGTGTGTGTGTGTGTGTGTGTGTGTGAGTGTGTGTGTGTGGTGTGTGTGTGTGTGTGTGTGGTGTAAGTGTGTGTGTAGTGTGTGTGTAGTGTGAGTGGTGTGTGTTGGTGTGTGTTTTTGGGTGTTGTGTGTGTGTGTGTGTGTGGTGTGTGTGTGTGTGTGTCTGTGCGTGTGTGAGTGTTCTGTTGAGTGTCTGTGTGTCTGTGTGTCTGTGTGTGTGTGAAGTCAAGTCAAGTCAAATTTTTATTTCCAATGGTGTGTGTGTGTACTTGTATGTGTGTGTATGCGCGCGCGAGCACTCATGCATGCGAGCGTGCGCGCGCGCGCGTGTGCACATAGACTGTGAAGGAAATGGGTGACCTAAGCAATAATGTGGTAGACAGACATACATACATACAGACAGACGACAGGCAGGCAGACAGACAGACAGACAGACAGACGACAGGCAGGCAGACAGACAGACAGACAGACAGGCAGACAGACAGACAGACGGCAGACAGACAGGCAGGCAGACAGACAGACAGACAGACAGACAGACAGACAGACAGACAGACAGACAGACAGACAGGCAGACAGGCAGACAGACAGACGGATTAAAGCAGGTGACGGCAACATCTGATTCCATCTTTGTCCTCTGCTTCTCCACGTCTGCGCCTCTTCCGCTTCCTGCTTCCGCTCTGTGTCCTCCTCCACCTCCCCCCCCTTCCTTCCATCTTGTCATCGTTCTTGTCATCGTTCTTGTCATCGTTCTTGTCATCGTTCTTGTCTTCGTTTCTTCCTGTCTTCTGGGTCTGGTCTTCCGTGTCATTATTGTTGCTGTTATTGTCGTTGCTGCTGTTACTGTCGTTGTTGCTGTTATTGTCGTTGTTGGTACTGGTATTGTGGTTGTTGCTGTTGTTATTGTTGTTGTTGCTGCTGTTGTTGTTTTTTTGCTGCTGTCATTGTTGGTGCTGTTATTATCATTGTTGCTGTTATTGTCGTTGTTATTGGTGTTGTTGCTGCTGTTGTTATTGTTGTTGTTACTGTTGTTGTTGTTTCTGTTGTTGCTTTTGTTGTTGTTGTTGCTTTTGTTGTTGTCGTTGTTGTTGCTGTCGTCATTGTTGTTGTCGTTGCTGCTGCTGTTATCGTTGGTGTTGCTGTTGTTGTAGTTGTTGTTGTAGTTGCTGCTGCTGCGGTTATCGTTGTCGTTGCTGTTGCTGTTGCTTTTGCTGGTTGTCTTTGTCTTGAAAATCCTGTTACGGAGATGGCGGACTGTGGTTTAGAACACCAGCATGTCGTATGTCTGTTATTGATTTAAATCAACCCCCTCCCCTCCACCCCCTGCCCCCCCCCCCCCCCACCTCCTTGCGTTGCTGGGTCAGAACTGGAGGTTTACCAATCGTGAGATTTGGCGTATGCCACCATTTGTTCGCCTACAAGGAAGGTAGCCGTATTCTGATGTCGGGGAAACATGTTCAGAATACAGTGTTCATTTGTACTTCGTTTCCAGTCAGACATTGCAGTTTGTCTTTGTGGTTTGGCAAGAATGTGTGTGTGTGTGTGTGTGTGTGTGTGTGTGTGTGTGTGTGTGTGTGTGTGTGTGTGTGCGTGCGTGTGCGTGTGTGTGTGTGTGTGTGTGTGTGTGTAGGTGTGTGGTGTTGTGTGTGTGTGTGTTGTGTGTGTGTTGTGTGTGTTGTGTGTGTTTGTGTGTGTGTGTGGTGTGTGTGTGCGTGTTTGTGTGTGTGTGTGTGGTGGTGTTGTTTGTGTGTGTGTGTGTGTGTGTTGTGTGTTGTGTGTGTGTTGTTGTGTGTGTGTGTGCGTGTGTGTGTGTTTGTGTGTGTGTGTGTGTGCGTGTGCGTGTGTTGTGTGTGTGTGGTGTGTGTGTAGTGTGTGTGTGTTGTGTGTCGTGTGTGTGTGTTGTGTGTGTGTGTGTGTGTGTGTGTGCGTGATGGTATGTGTGGTTTTGTGTGTCTGTGTGTGTGCGTTTTCGTGTGTGTGTCGTTGTTTGGTGTGTGTTGTGTGTGTCGTCGTCTTATTTGTACTTGGTGGTTACTGTGTGTGTGTGTGCGTTGTACTTTGTGTGTGTTGTCGTGTGTGTGGTGTTGTGTGTGTTTGTGTGTGTTGTGTGTTTGCATCACAAAGGATTTTATCCTTGAGTTAAATGATCATTGCCTGATTCACATCCCAAAAGTCCCCTCTTCTCTTGTGTGTGTGTGTGTGTGGGGTGTGTGTGTGTGTGGTGTGTGTGTGTGTGTGTGTGTGTTGTGTGTCAGTCAAGTCAAGTCAAATTTTATTTCAGATGGTACATTGAATAAGCAATGCATTTGCTTTTTATCATCGTCTAAGAACAAATTTCTTAATGATTATACTGAAATACTACATTATTGTGTGTGTGTGTGTGTGTGTGTGTGTGTGTGTGTGTGTGTTGTGTGTGTGTGTGTGTGTGTATGTGTGTGTGTGTGTGTGTGTGAAGTCAAGTCAAGTCAAAATTTTATTTCCAGATGGTACATTGAATAAGCAATGCATTTGCTTTTTTTCATCGTCTAAGAACAAATTTCTTAATGATTATACTGAAATACTACATTATTGTGTGTGTGTGTGTGTGTGTGTGTGTGTGTGTGTGTGTGTGCGTGCGTGTGTGTGTGTGTATGTGCGTGTGTGTGTGTATGTGTGTGTATGTGTGTGTGTGTGTGTGTGTGTTGTGTGTGTGTGCGTGGTGTATGTGTGTGTGTGTGTGTGTGTGTGTATGTGCGTGTGTTGTGTATGTGTGTATGTGTTGGTGTTTTTGTTGCTGTAGTGTGCGTCCTTCAGGCAGTCTCATGTGCGTGCACGCGCGTGCGTGTGCGTGTGCGTATGTGGATGCGTGTGTGATGTACCTATCTGTGTCTGTGTGTGTATCTGTGTATCTGTGTGTCCACGTCGGTGTCCGCAGTACGTGCAGACGTGCAGTGTGACCGGCAGGGTTATGTACGCGTGCTTTTAATCACGCCCACAGTCGTGCGCGTTTGCAGGTGCACTGTTCTTCTTCTTCAAGTGTCCAGTCTGGTCCTGCAGACATCCACGATCATGGCTCTCCTTTCTTCCCTGTTCTCGGTCCCTCTCATGAGCTCATTGTTGGTGCCCTCTTTATTCGTTGCGAATTTGTTTAAGCTGTCTGTGAATTTTGTGCGTTGTCTTCCTCTGCTCTTGTTTCCACAGATTTTGCCACTCCATAACAGTTTCTCTAGTCCGTCAGCCCTGATTATATGGCCGAAAAATTTGAGCTGTCTTTCTCTGATGGTGTTGAGAAGGGATCTCTTGTACCCAGCCATTTCCATTACTTCTGCATTAGTTTTTCTTTTTGTCCATGAGACTTTCATGATTCTCCGGATGAACCACATTTCCACTGCTTCTAGTCGCTGTTCTGTGTCCTTGGCTAGGGTCCAGCACT
>CM054163.1:3698703-3703703 GCA_028751875.1 Rapana venosa
TTCCTTCCTTCCTTCCTTCCTTCCTTCCTTCCTTCCTTCCTTCTTCCTCCTTCCTTCCTTCCTTCCTTCCTTCCTCTTCCTCCTTCCTTCCTTCCTTCCTTCTTCCTCCTTCCTTCCTTCCTTCTTCCTTCTTTCCTTCCTTCTTCCTTCCTTCCTTCTTTCTTCCTTTTCTGTCTGTGTCTATCTTCCTTATCTCTGTTTTTTTAAAAGTTGTCCTTGGCTGTTCTTTATTTCTTTTTTTTTCCGTTTCTTTCTAGCATGCTTTAAAGATCTCTTTCTTTCTTTCTTTCTCTCTCTCTCTCTCTCTCTCTCTCTCTCTCTCTCTCTCTCTCTCTCTCTCTCTCTCTCTCTCTCTCTCTCTCTCTCTCTCTCTCTCTCTCTCTCTCTTCTTTCTCTCTCTCTCTCTCGTTTTAAAAGACATGTTTATTTTTAAAAAAGTTTAAAAGGCATGTTTATTATCTTTTTAAAGACATAGTTTTGCCGGTGCAGATGTACTATTTTGATGATGATGACATTATCTTATTCTATGTGGAGAAACGTACATGTGTGTATGCATATATGCATCCAGGATGGCTATGTGTGTGTGTGCATGCATGCGTGCGTGCGTGCGTGTGTGTACATGTTTATATGTCTTTTTGTGTGTATGCGTGTGTGACGGCGTGGGCATGTGTGTGTGTGTGTGAGAGAGAGAGAGCGCGCGAGCGAGTGGGAGTACGTGTATGTGTGTGTGTGTGCGCGCACGCGCGCGCGTGTGTGTATGCAAGCGCGCACGTGTGTGTGTGTGTGTGTGTGTGTGTGTGTGTTATTTTGCCTTTATTTTGGGAGGAGGATTGTTTGTTTAGGGGGAGGGGGTGCTAGGGAGGAGTGTTTTTCGCGTTACTTGGTCTTGTTCATTCATTTGCTTTGTTTATTTTTGTGGTATTTCAATGGTCTCTAGATTTATCAATATTTGAATAACTATTTGAATGATTTGTTTCATTGTATCCCACATTAGCTTGTTTATCACTTTCTTGATTTATTTGTGTTTGTTTCATTCTTTTCCCCTGGTGTAAAGAAGCCTATGGCTTATCCATTTACCCTCATTAAAATATGCGACTTCGAGAGTTCGAGTTCGAGTTCTCCCCCTCTCTCTCTTCCTCTCTCTAGCTTTCTCTCTCGATGTAAAAAAGCACGCCCGTGCTTATTCATTATCCTCGAAATGAAATAATTTGTCATTGTCATTGTCTGTCTGTCTGTCTGTCTGTTTCATTCTTTCTTCCTTTTCTTAGTCTATTCTTTTAATTTTTCTTGCCTGTCTTTATTTTTTCACTGTCTTTCCTTCTCTCTTTCTCTCTCTTTCTTTTTTCTCGTCTGTCTTTCGTTCCTTTGTTTTTGCTGCCCCGTCATCTGTGACGTTCCTGTCCCTCCATGATTCAGGAATCAAACACTTTAACATCTCACAAATAGACAAAGGTCAAGGTGTTCCATGAATATCGTGGTCGTAGGGGAACGAGGCGTCAGAGACCTCACTTCTCTAGGGCCAGCATATTGAGGGCGGCGCCCATCTCCTCTCCCTCGCTGCTTTACTTTCCCTGAACCTAAAGAGGCAGGTACCCATTTACAGCTGGGTGAACTGGGTGAACTGTACTGAAGCCAAGGCGAGCAAACGGTCACCCATCCAAGTGGTAACCACGCCTCGATGCTGCTTAACCTTGGCTGGGGGAAAGCGAGTGCTCCGACCACTGAGCTATGCCATAATAATATATAAAAACAACAGCTAGGAAAACATGAGTGATAAACACTGCAACGCAGTATCTGCACACGCACGCACGCAACACACACACACACACAACACAACACACACCACACACACACACACACACACACACACACACACACACACACACACACACACACACACACACACACACACACACACACACACACACAACACACACACACACACACACACACACACACACACACACACACACACACACACACACACACACACACACACACACACACACACACACACACACACACACACACACACACAACACACACACACACACACACACACACACACCACACAACGCCACACACAATACAATACCAACAAACATACACACACAACAACACCCACACACAACGGCCAGGGAGCACACAAAAAAGGGACATAAGGAGAAGACAGCAGCAAGAACAATACAATCACAGGGCAGGGAGAGACAGACGAGAGAGACGACAGAGGCGGAGACAGAGAGAGGACAGAGAGACAGGAGAAGCAGACAGAGAAGACAGAGAACAGAAAGAGCAGAGAGAGAAGAGAGAGAAGGAAGAGAGACAGAGAGAGAGAGAAGAGAGAGAGACAGAGGACAGAGAGAGGAGAAGAGGAGAGAGAGAGGAAGAGAGAGAGAGAGAGACAGAGAGAGACAGAGAGAGACAGAGAGAAGAGAGAGACAGAGAAGAGACAGAGACAGAGAGACAGAGAGACAGACAGAGAGAGACAGAGACAGAGAGACAGAACAGAGAGAGGCAGAGACAGAGAGAGAGATAGAGAGAGACAGAGAGACAGAGAGAGACAGACGAGAGAAGATACAGAGAGAGACAGAGAGAGAAAGACAGAGAGACAGAGAAGACGGGAGACAGAGAGAGAAGACAGAGAACAGAGAAGAGACAGAGAAAAGGGAGAGAGAGAGAGAGACAGAGAGAGACAGAGAGAGAGAGAGAGAGACAGAGAGACAGAGACAGAGAGAGAGAGAGAGAGAGAGAGAGAGAGAGAGAGAGGATAGGAGAGAGAGAGAGAACACACACAAGCACGCTTGTTTGATGTACGCTTCTATTTATTCCTTTCTCCGTTTCCACAGACCATCAGAGGCTGACAATGAGCAGAAGAGTCACAAGACCCTTCATAGAGAGACTACTCGCGACATGCGTCCTTGTTAGCAAGCATGCATACTACACACACACACACACACACACACACACACACACACACACACACACACACACACACACACACACACACACACACACACACACACACACACACACACACACACACACACACACACACACACACACACACACTCATACAGACCGCACAGACACACACACACACACACACATACACACACACACACAAACACACACACTCATACAGACGCGCACAGACAGACAGACACACAGACACACACACACGCACAAACACACACACTCATACAGACGCGCACAGACAGACAGACACACAGACACACACACATACATAGACACAGACACACAGACACACAGCCACTCACACAGACGTGCACAGACACAGACATAGATACGAAGACACACACACTCACAGACACACACACACACACGGACACAGACACAGACACAGACACACACACACATAGACACAGACACACACAGACATAGACACAGACACACACACGGACACACACACACAGACAAAGACACACACAGACAGACACAGACACACAGACATAGACACAGACACACACAGACACTCACACACAGACATAGACACAGACACAGACACACACACATAGACACAGACACACACAGACACTCACACACAGACATAGACACAGACACACACAGACACTCACACACAGACATAGACACAGACACACACAGACACACACACAGACATAGACACAGACACACACAGACACACACACAGACACAGACATAGATACGAAAACACACACACACACTCAGACACAGACACACACAGACACACACAGACACACACACATACACACACAGACACAAACAGACACACACATGACACACACAGAGACACACACACACATACAGACACACACACAGACACACACACAGTCACTCACACAGACACAAACACAGACACAAACACAGACACACACATACACACACTTATATCACTAGAAGTGAACAAACGTAAAAGTTAAAGTCAACAACAAAAACAACAACACACACATACACACACATACATACACGCACACACATACACGCACACACATACACGAACACACACATGCACGCACACACATACATACACGCACACACATACATACACGCACACACATACACGCACACACGTACACGCACGCGAGCGCGCACAAACACACACACACACACAAAAACACATACACACATACACGCAGAGACACAGATGCACTCACAAACACACACATTGGTATGAAACAACTACATTATAATAGTCATTTTTTGGTATTTTACAATATAATTATACATTGTTCATATATATATATATGCACTATGTACACATTTACATAATTTTGTTTGCGACATCAGTTCATGTAAATATCCTTATTTTAGCTCGTATAGACTAGACATAACCCATACACACACACACCACACACACACACACACACACACACACACACACACACACACACACACACACACACACACACACACACACGCGCGCGCGCACGCGCACAATATTTGGAATATACACATCCAAGAAACACACGATGTTGGACATAATTATTAGACATAATAATCAGACAGACTTTCCAATGGATGCCTCATATCAGCATAGTATTATAACGCATGATGTAAATATCAGCTCTCTTGAAAGAAGCTTACAAACATAAGATGATCTGTCTGTCTGTTTGTTTGTCTCTCTTTCTGTCTGTCTGTGTCAGACGAGCGTGTTCGCACACTCATCTACGCACATTCTTGTCATAAAATTAATTGATGAAGTAAGTTAAGAGTCAAAGTCAAAGTCAAAGTCAAACTTTTATTTTCAGATGGTACATTGAATAAGCAGTGCATTTGCTTTTTTTCATCAAGCCATCTATGTAAAGAAAGAAAAAAAAAAGCGAGAAAAAAAGATAATGTATATGCAGACATAGAATAAAAAACCTAATCTATGGTAAACTATACAAATCAAACAAAAAAACCAATAACATATGCATATGTGGAATTAAAACAAAACTAAAAACCCAGAAAAATATGAGACCATACAATTCAAATAATTCAAAAATCTTGAAAAAATATGT
>CM054163.1:3708703-3711203 GCA_028751875.1 Rapana venosa
CATTCGACCACATAAGTTGTGAGGACACCTTGACCTTGACCTTTTGCATGTTTGACTATGCATCTGAGACAGGGGGCGGGACAGCCCAGTGGTCAGAACTCCCTGCAGGTCATCTGAGGGCCCGGGATCGAGCCTGGCTGTGAGCCATCACCAGACGTCTGTTCACCGGGATTTTCCCCCTGGAGTTAACACCAGTACTTCGGATGAGACTATAAACCGAGGCCCCGT
The DNA here is from genome assembly GCA_028751875.1 of Rapana venosa. NCBI lineage: Eukaryota > Metazoa > Mollusca > Gastropoda > Neogastropoda > Muricidae > Rapana > Rapana venosa. The sequence goes on from CM054163.1 coordinate 3,708,932, forward strand.
GTGCGAACGCATGCAGAACATCTTGCGCACACGTTAAATCCTGTTCCGCTGTTCGAAAGAGTGCACACGTTAAATCCTGCTCCGCTGTTCGAAAGAGTAGGCCATTGTGTGCCGGTGGGAACAGATGACAAAATTAAAAAAAAACCGCATACACACGCATAAATTAAAAAATAAAATCATCCGAGCGTTTTGATTTGTTGCTTTACAAGATTCAGCGCTTTATAAATTCCATACATTGTTATTATTAGTAGCAGTACGGACCTCTCTCCCTCGAAAGTACTTCGGATGAGATTGTAAACTGAAGTCCCGCGTGCAAACGCTCGCAGAGCATCTTGCGCACATCGTTAAAACCCGTTCTACCTTTAGGAAGAGTAGGCCATAGTGTGCTGGTAAGAACACGCACGTGGGACCTCGGTTTATCGTTGTATCCGAAAGACTAGCACCCAGACCACCACTCACGGTGTAGTGGATGGAGGAAAAGTGTTGGACACAACCGGGGGATCGCGCTTGGCTAGAAGGTGGATGGGTGGTGGAGAGGTGACGCGCTGGCCTAGAAAGTGAACAATCCGAGTTCCAAGTGTACGTGGTTCCATCCCCCGTTTCTTCCACAGACAAACCGCCAAATTCTGATAAAAATAAGCCGTGCTCTCTCTCTCTCTCTCTCTCTCTCTCTCTCTCTCTCTCTCTCTCTCTCTCTCTCTCTCTCTCTCTCTCTCTCTCTCTCTCTTCTCTCTTCTTTTTCGTCGGTCTTTGTGGGGCTGTGGTGTGTGTGTGTGTGTGTGTGTGTGTACAGCAAACACATTTTCGATCAAGAAAAATCACCCCACCCCCCAACCCCTAAAAAAACCCCACACACAACAAAATATGACACTAGTAAACATCTATCATTTTTTTCCCCATTAACCTCACAGGACTTGGCTGAAACAAGACACAAAGAAACAGGAATATATCACTAAAAACCACTGTCACCACAAGTCACTCTTCATACAACAATCACAACATATTGGGTGACGTGAGATTCCACCAAACAAACATGATCACCACTCCTTGTCAGACCACAGTAGCCATCTTTCAATTAAAACAAAAATCGCCAAACTGGGAGGGGGGGAGGGGGAGGAGGGGAAGGGAGGGATATTGCTGTACGCCAAGGCACCAGTTCCATTCTTGGCCACACACACTTTCGGTAAAACAGAATTTGAATTAACAAGAGGATAGCGATAGGTCTCAGTAGCGGATAAGTTGGCAGCAAGAGGATTGTGGCCAGAGAGATGGGAAGTGAAGCAGTCAGTCAGAGCTGTGCACACCACAGCCTGTCAACAACTCGGGAGTCTGGCCAACGGAAACGGTCTTCCATGAACCGGAAGTTCCTTAACCGGAAGTCTGTGCTGGGACGAAAAGTCATATAATCACACCAACAGTTATTGTAGCGGTCTCAACATCGTTGAGGTTGTTGTGTTGAGACGGAAATAATTATGGTTTATGTACAAGTTTTGAAGCTGCTCTATGTTTTAAGTTAACTTGATTTAATTGCGTTGTAATATTGCATTATGTTGTGTTGTACGGTACGGGTTTTTGTATTGTATTATCAGTGTTGTATTGTAAATTTGCTTTCATGTGCTTTAGCATTGTAATGTACAGTGTTTTGTTGCATTGGGCTGTGTTGCATTACGTGTTAAGTTGTGTTGCACTGTAGTATATTGAATCATATTGCATTATACTGTATTGCGTTGCACTGAACTCTCTTGTATCGTATTGTGTTGTGTTGTATTTCATTGTATTGTATTGTTTAGTATTGTATCGTGTTGTACTGTATTTTATCATATTGCATTGTATCGTATTGTATTGAATCGTGTTGTATTCAATCCTGTTGTATTGAATCGTGTTGTATTTCATTGCATTGTATCGTGTTCATTGCATTGTAGTGTATTGTGTTGTATTGTATCGTGTTGTATTGTATTGTACCGCAATATATTGTATCGTGTTGTATTGTATTGTATCGCACTGTATTAAAGTGAGTTGTAACGCAGATCAACATGCGCTATCACATCTCCTCACACCAAACTTGTCCCTGTAGCTCTCCCAGTCTGCACAGACACAAGGTCGCCACAGGACGGCGCCACTCCTGGCAACCGTGGAACATGGACTTTCCACACCAACCCATCATCTGCACAGGAACCACAGCACCCAGCCAGACACTCACATCATCCACTTCGGCCAAACCAGGATTCACAAATAAAACAAGAAACCTTCACATATTCCATCTTGTCCCCCG
>CM054163.1:3718703-3723703 GCA_028751875.1 Rapana venosa
TCCAACTTCAGAGCAGTTCAGTTCATTGTATAGGATGCATGCTGGGTATGTTCGTGTTCCCCGTAACCCACAGAACACTGACATGAATCACGGAATCTTTAACTTTCAGAGTTGATCGTCCTTACGTGTACACACACACACACACCACACACACACACCACACCACACCACACACACACACACACACACACACACACACACACACACACACACACCACACACCACACACACACACACACACACACACACACACACACACACACACATCACACACAATACGCACGCACATTCACACTCACACACACACATACACACACACACACACACACACACACACACACCACACATCACACACACCACACACCACACCACAACACAATGCATTGCTATTCAATGTACCATCTGGAACAACAATTTTGACTTCGACACTTGACTGACTGACTTACACACACACACACACACACACACACAACACCACACACACACTCACACACACACACACACACACACACACCACACACACACACACCACACACACACACACCACACACAACATACACAAACACTCAAAAAAGCTAATTTCAGTGTGAGGAGACGGAACTTGCATTCTAACGCCACACAAACAATACAATTCGAGTCACTGTTAAAACGCGAGACACACACAAAACGTTCCAAACAGATATGTTTCCTAGCTCGCTAGATGAAATTGAATTGCTTCAACGACAAAAATGACTGAAATCGCTCGCATATCACAAAATAAATAACAGGAATATGACAACGTGTCGCGTTAAAAGGGCACATTCCGTTTTGATGGTAAATCGCAATCAGATTATTACTTTTCATTTATGTAGACTTTTTTTTTGATGAAATCTGTATGCTCAGACAAATTGGTTTGTCATTTTGCTTTGGACTTTAAATATCTAGCAGAAATTATTTTTACTTGCTTGTTAGATTAAAAAAATTATCATTATCCTTTTTCTGTGCAATCATGGCTCCGTTTCATGTTGTTGCATTTCTATCGTTATCTTGTTTGCTTTCATAGGGGGCGGGTTTTACTAGATTATGTGTTTGGAAAAGTTGTATTCCATGCTTTACTTTGTTTCATTCATTCGGATAATTTTTTCTTGTTTTAATTGAATGCTTATAACAATCAAAATGTTTTTTCTCGTGTTTTGTGAGTAATTATAGGCAATGCTGCTTCTATCTGTATTGCCTTCATGGAATGGATAAAGTGTTTGACTTGACTTGACTGGTTTGTTTGTACTTGGTTTTGGGCTTTGTTGGGTGTTTCTCGCTCTTGTTTTAAGGGTTGAGCTTTTTTCTTGGGGGGTGGGGGTGGGGTTGCTTCTTGGTGTTATTTTGGGGGCAGGGGAGGGGGTTACACACATTAAGATAGGTTTGGGTTTTTTCCACGTGAAATTCAGTAGTTGAAATTTTATTTACAATTTTCATTGGAGTTACTGATTTTGTTATAAATTGTTAGAATTGCATTTTCCTGTTGTTTATTGTACTTCAATAGGTTAGTAATGTAAAGGTGGTTTTTTCTATTATTTTGTTGTTTGTTTTCTATTTTTAAAATTTAAAACTTTGTTATCATTTCGCATGCATTGATCCCCTGAAATTCCTTCTCCTATACATTACCAACTACACCCTCCTCCCTTGACACTCACCCCTTCCCCCCCCCCCCGTCTAATATCACAACTGTGAAAAGACGTTAATTGAATTTGAACACACACGCACAATCACATACACTCAAACACACTCACACACACACTCACACACACACACACACACCCACACACACAAACACACACACACACAACATACACACAACTAACACAACAACCACCACACACAAACACAACACACACACACACACCACACACAACAAACACACTCTCACACACCAACACACACGCACACACTGATACACTGAGGTCTAAACTTGAGCTGACTTGGTAGATCGTAACCACCCTTCCAAAAACAACAACAAACAGCAAACACTCTCCACTTGCTCTCCAATGACGAATAATAATAATAATAATATAATAATAATGATTATGATAATAATAATGATAATAATAATAATAAATGGAATTTGAATAGTGCTATATCTTGCAAAAACAAATCAGAGCGTGTGATTGTTGAAAAGAAAGCAAGAAACATTTTGTAATAATGAATAGAAATATGATAACTGACATAGTACACGATTTATTTCATAATTCTGCTTATGTAAATTATACCCTTGGTATTATATTAACTGAGTATTTTTGGCCTTGTGGATGTTATTTTCCTAAGTTGCTCTCTCTCTCTCTTCTCTCTCTCTTCTCTCTCTCTCTCTCTCTCTCTCTCTCTCTCTCTCTCTCTCTCTCTCTCTCTCTCTCCCCTCTCTCTCTCTCTCCCTCTCTCTGTTTTTCCTTTCCTAAACTATTTTTGTTTGTTTTTATGTGTGTATACTCTACAACTTGATATGTTTCTTTGTGTTGTTTTCCTTTTTCCCTGACATTAGCAAAGATTGCAATTGATGAAAATGTTTGTTGTTGTGGTTTACATTTTGCAGCTCATCAGCCGTTATGTTCGGATGAGACTATAAACCGAGGCTTCGTGTGCGAACGCACGCAGAACATCTTGCGCACACGTTAAATCCTGTTCCGCTTTTTCGTAAGAGTAGGCCATTGTGTAGCCGGTGGGAAAAGATGAAGAATCTACAAAACCGCAAACACACGGGGACTGGATGTAAAAAAAGCACATAAGCGCTTATTCCATTATCCTCGATATAAAAAAAAAATGTTCATGTTAATCTTCATTGCTGAATTGAGCACACCATAAGCTACAAGTCTTGTTGTTGCTAGGATTCCAAAATGCTGTCTGTGTTCAATGCTTATACTCATTTCTGAATAAAAACTAGTTTAAACCAACCATCCAACCATCCAAGCAACCAAACAAACCAAACCTCACCCTTCAGTCTTCAGATGCCACCGAGATTGGAACCCACGACTTCAGGGACCCATAGCACTGCAGTCAAGCGGCCCTAACCACTCGGCCCTAGCCTCCGTCAGTCAGTCAGTCAGCCAGTCAGCCAGTCAGTCAGTCAGTCAGTCAGTCAGTCAGTCAGTCAGTCAGTCAGGCAGTCAGTCAGTCAGTCAGGCAGTCAGGCAGTCAGGCAGTCAGGCAGTCAGCCAGCCAGTCAGCCAGTCAGCCAGTCAGTCAGTCAGCCAGTCAGTCAGTCAGCCAGTCAGTCAGTCAGCCAGTCAGTCAGTCAGTCAGGCAGTCAGCCAGTCAGTCAGTCAGTCAGTCACTCAGTCAGTCAGCCAGTCAGCCAGTCAGTCAGTCAGTCAGTCAGTCAGTCAGGCAGGCAGTCAGTCAGTCAGTCAGTCAGCCAGTCAGTCAGTCAGTCAGTCAGTCAGTCAGTCAGTCAGTCAGTCAGTCAGGCAGTCAGGCAGTCAGTCAGTCAGCCAGTCAGCCAGTCAGTCAGCCAGTCAGTCAGTCAGTCAGTCAGTCAGTCAGTCAGTCAGTCAGTCAGTTCGTACCCTGACTGAAACTAATATACAATTCTCTTGCAGGAGGAGATAGAGGTGACGTCACCAACGGCATCCGATTAACACCCCTCCCCATCCTCCAGAATACAGTATACATGTTGCCCTTTCTTGCTGGCCAAAATAACCCCCAACTTCCATACGTACCCCAGCCCTACATTAGAACGTGAGGAAGGAAGCAGCTTTTTACCTGAACGGAAAAAAACACCCCCCCCCCCCCCACACACAACCATGTGGGCGATTTGTGGTGACGTCATCACTGGCACCGGCAAGGCTTAAGACAGACTTTAAGACACATCGCTCAGATCGCCGCCACTTCAAGCTCTGACGTTTGCTCTTCTTCTTCTCCTTCTTCTTCTTCTTCTTCTTCTTCTTCTTCTTCTTCTTCTTCTTCTTCTTCTTCTTCTTCTTCTTCTTCTTCTTCTTCTTCTTCTTCTTCTTTTCTTCTTCTCCTTCTTCTTCTTCTTCTTCTTCTTCTTCTCTTCTTCTTCTTCTTCTTCTTCTTCTTCTTCTTCTTCTTCTTCTCTCTTCTCTCTTCTTCTTTCTTCTTCTTCTTCTTCTTCTCTTCTTCTTCTTCTTTCTTCTTCTTCTTCTTCTTCTTTCTTCTTCTTCTTCTTCTTCTCTTCTTCTCTTCTCTTCTTCTTCTTCTTCTTCTTCTTCTTCTTCTCTCTTCTTCTTCTTCTTCTTCTTCTTCTCTTCTCTTCTTCTTCTTCTTCTTCTTCTTCTTCTTCTTCTTCTTCTCCTTCTTCCTTCTCCTTCCTTCTTCTTTCTTCTTCTCCTCTCTTCTTCTCTTCTCCTTCTTCTTCTTCTTCTTCTTCTTCTTCTTTCTTCTTTCCTTCTTCTTCTTCTTCTTCTTCTTCTTCTTCTCCTTCTCTTCTCTTTCTTCTTCTTCTTCTTCTTCTTCTTCTTCTTCTTCTTCTCCTTCTTCTCTTCCTCTTCTTCTTCTCCTTCTTCTTCTTCTTCTTCTTCTTCTCTTCCTCTCTTCTTTTCTCTCTTCTTCTTCTTTCTTCTTCTTCTTCTTCTTCTTCTTCTTCTTCTCTCTTCTTCCTTCTTCTTCTTCTTCTTCTCTTCTTCTTTCTTCTTCTTTCTTTCTTCTTCTCTCTTCTTCTTCTTCTATACGCGTCAGAACTTGTGTCAGGGACACGCTTTGATAACTATGATAGCGGACACACAAGTTGAAGGAGATGCAGCAAAGCTGGCCGCCTCAGTGCTGTCGTCCGTCACACAGTCATGTGCTGTCTGTCTGTCTGTCTGTCTGTCTACAGCCCTCTGCTGACCTGAGGAAGGAAGGAAGGTGGCAGGATGGTTAAGACGTTCGCCTGCCAACAAGTTAACCGTGAGGTTCTGGGTTCGATTCCCAGTCTCGCCCTTTCTTCCCAGTTTGACCACAAAAAAAAAAATCGAACTGAATGTCAAAGTCCTTCGGATGAGACTCTAACCGAGGCCCCGTGTGCGAAAGCATGC
>CM054163.1:3733703-3738703 GCA_028751875.1 Rapana venosa
CACACCACCACACCACCACCACCACCACCACCACCACCACCACCCACTCACCCACCACCACCACCACCCTCACCACCCCCCCACCACCCCCACCACCACCAACCACCCCAACCCTGCGACATCGCCACGCACTCGACCCCCACCACACCACCACCACACCCCCCCACCCCTCGCTTGGCCTAGAAATCCCTGTGGTTGGCGGCGTGGCCGAGCTCGTGCCTCATCTGCATGAATCGCACCGCGGCAGCGCCACCCCGACCAGATGGAGATGGTTGGGTGGTTGGCCACGAATCTGATCATGCATAGTCAGGTACAGCTCATCCACACGACGAGAGTAGCGTGCCGGGGAGAAAGGTGTGGGGCGGGCAAGAAGTTGGCCACGAAGGGGATGTAGCGCAGGTCTCAGATGTCGATACGGCCAGCCACATCAGCAGCGGTTGGTCGGCGTGCGCAGCCTTGCCGCATGAGACCGGGACGTTGAAGATTGGTAGCGCATGCCAAGACCAACCAGCGAGTGCCCGGCGTAGCCGTGGAATGGCCTGGACACGCTTGAAGGTCACGCATGTCCGGAGTCAGCCACCGCTTGGCGGCACGATGAAAGCTGGGACCTCATTGAATCACCCGTCCGTCAAGCCCCGCCGGGGTCCTTCGCAGGACGTTGCACTACTTCCCACACCCACTTCCTCACACTTCCCCCAACACGACCGCCCCCGTCCGAGTGTTCCCGTGACGTTGTCAGGCACGTCATGTTCGTGACGTCACTACACACGCCTTCTGGAACATAATAATCAAAAAAAAAAAGTCCAGTGTGATCTCATTCCTTCATTGAGATCGAAGCTAGTTCAAGGGTGAATAACAGTTTTTTTAGGACGTTTGAAACTTGTTACAACCACACTATTACTTCCTACACACTACTGTAAATCCCATAACATTCCACACACGAACACTTTACACACACTTTCCCATCAAACTTGCCCACATACACTTCCCACACATACTTCCACACACGCTTCCCACACACACTTCCCACACACATACACACTTCCCAAATACACTCCCACATCAAACAAGATGAAAGTGTGAGAATCCGGTCATTCGCCCCCGCATAGACAAATCAGAGAGATGTTCCTACATGATATCAATGAAAATAAATAATACAAGTCTTCTGTTTGTTGAACTTGAAAAAAGCAAATTTGAAGTAAATCACCATTCCCTATTATAGCGTAAACTGCACTGTATAAGAATACCCACAGAATTGATATACTTTTGAAAAAGCTTTGTCGATAGGCAGCACTAGTATACTGCACAAATCAACATCAAGTAATTAGTTATCCATATAAACATTTGAGAATACCACAAGGGTCATATTTGGGTCCACTCTATTTTGCAATCTATAGTATATGACTCATCCCAATTTCTAGAATGTAACTGTGAAATGTTTAGCTTGATGAAACACCCTCTATTGTAGTTAATTCGACCCCCACAACTTCACTCAAACTTCAAAACAGTATTGACAATTGGTTACTTGACTCAGCTAAACCATCATGTCCCTAAATACACGAAAAACTAAGTGTATGTATGTACAAGCAAGAAAAAAGAGACAAAAATGAAAGATAAATTCCAACCTCTGTTGATAGGTAAAAGAGTAATTGAAGAAGTTGACTCCCACAGAATTCTGGGTGTAATTATTGACAAAAATCTTACTTGGACTGACCATGTGATGGCGCTAGGAAAACGTCTCACTTACAAGCTACTACAGTTATCAAAAATAAAACATTTTCTGAATAACCACTCTCGCAAACTCTTTTTTTTGCGACCATATTTTGCCTATAGTTGGCTATGCTTCATCTCTTTGGGACAGCTGCAGTAAAACAAATTTAAAATTGATTCATCGATTATATAAAAGAGCACTAAAACTTGTTCTATTGAAATCAACTTCCCTAACCATCAACGATTATAAACAAACAAATATTCTAACCTTCAAAAACATATTTAATCTAAATAAAGCTCTATTTGTCCAGAAAGTTGTCAATGGAAATGCCCCTCCAAAGATCACCAATAGCTTCAAAATCAATGAACACAGACATAATCATCTAGATATAGCGCTATATAAGTTCCATTTATTATTATTATTATTATTATTATTACTAACATTTCCCAGACCAAGAAATAATCTTTATAAAACAAGCTTCTTGTAACCCAGGTAGTGATTTATGGAACAAGCTCCCAAAACGCTTAAAATGTATCAAAAAAAACCCCCAGTTCAAGACACAGCTAAAAAGCCATCTAATGCACGAATGCCTAGGAAATCATCAGCACTTTCTGCATTTCTTAAATAAATTTCAAGTATATTTTACTGTGATTAGAAATTCTACACAGTCACACGCTGTATGTGTGTGGAGGGAGGGGGAGGCGGGAAAGAGGCACTCTTACTAAGCAAAGAAGTAAGAGTAATCTTTATAAGCTCGTCTATATCTACAAATTTTAAAACAACAAGGAAAGGAGAAAACAAAATGGTAGACCTGATAGCTAGATATTGTGACATCTCTCTCTCTCTCTCTCTCTCTCTCGTCTCTCTCTCTCTATCTCTCTCTCTCTCTCTCTCTCCTCTCCTCTCCTCTCCTCTCCTCCCCTCATGCTCTTTTCCTTGTCCAATTCAATAGGTTTTATCGTAGATGTTGTTCTTATTGCAGTTAGAGATGAGATCATTAGTACTATTATAAGCGATATTGTTTTAGTTTGATAGTCCAATTGATTATGAGCTTTTGATTTTTGTATTGTATAGGGGTTTTATTTGTTTGAATAATTGTTTCTATGTTATTATTTTTCTATTTGATTGAATGTATTTCCCCCCTTCCCCTTTGATACTGTCCCCCATACTTTCCAATGCTTTTCTGTTATTATCGTTATGTTGTTGTCTCATGGTGATGGGGATTATTTGTTATTTTGTTGTCTCATGGTGATGGGTGATTGTTGTTAATCTTGTATCTCTATTATAATTATCATTATTATTGTCTTATTTGACTTATTTTGCTTGCTTGATAGTTATTGTGTGAATATATTATATTTAAAAAGCGCTACTTGAGGAGTATGAGCATATGAGCACACGTTTGCGTAGGTGGAGGAGGAGAGGAGGGATGTCATTGCAGGCAATATTGTCAGTAATGACGCAATGAATGCCTAGTATTTTCTAACGTTTTGTTCCTGTAGCTTTTTATTATCTTAAGTATAAACATGAAAGAATGGATGATATAGTAGGTGAAGTAATTTGTTTGTCCAGAAGTTTTATGATTTTATTTTTAAAAATTCTTAAACATTCTTTATTTAAGTGTGTGTGTGTACACGTGCGCTTACGCGCGCAGGTGTGCATGAGTATGTGAGTGCGTGTGTATGTATATGTGTGTAATTTGCATTTTCCAATGTATTATCTTATCGATTTTCCTCTTTTTACTGGTTTCATTTAATGGTAAAGGATGCAATAATGTAGTATTTCAGTATAATCATTAAGAAATTTGTTTTTAGATAGATGGCTTGATGAAGAAAAGCAAATGCATTGCTTATTCAATGTACCATCTGGAAATACAAATTTGACTTGACTTGAAAGAGAGAGAGAGAGAGAGAGAGAGAGAGAGAGAGAGAAGAGAGAGAGAGAGAGAGAGAGAGAGAGAGAGAGACAGACAGACAGACAGACAGACAGACAGACAGAGTGAGAGGGGGGAAGGGTGAGAGAGAGGAAGGAAGGGAGAGAGAGAGAGAGAGAGAGAGAGAGAGAGAGAGAGAGAGAGAGAGAGAGAGAGAGAGAGAGAGAGACAGACAGACAGACAGACAGACAGACAGAGTGAGAGGGGGAAGGGTGAGAGAGAGGAAGGAAAGGGAGAGAGAGAGAGAGAGAAGAGAGAGAGAGAGAGAGAGAGAGAGAGAGAGAGAGAGAGAGAGAGAGAGAGAGAGAGAGAGAGAGAGAGAGAGACAATGACAATGACAATGACCACGACAAAGGTTTATTGTGATAAGCAAGATGCCCATTCACAAGGGGACAGTGGGAGGGGGCTGGGCACAAAACATATATCTTATACCGAGAACTCAATTGATTACAGCCCAAATCGTCATCATGGCATGGATGAGAGAGAGAGAGAGAGAGAGAGATGAGAGAGAGAGAGAGAGAGAGAGAGAGAGAGAGAGAGAGAGAGAGAGAGAGAGAGAGAGAGGGGGGGGTGGAATGAAGAATTTAATTCAATGGAATGGAGCTGAATAATAATAAGTAATAATGCATTGCCATTGCTGTGGTATCCATGTCCGGGCGCTTACTGTATGGCCTGTAGAGCTTAACGGCAGTAACGTTCAATTTAAATCAATTCAATTCAATGAGAGAGAGAGCTGTTCCTCTTTTTTGTAATTTCTGAACCATTTGCTTGGAATTCTCTCTCTCTCTCTCTATCTTTCCCTCCCTCCCTCCTCCCTATCTCTCTATCCCTTCCTCCTTCCTCCATCTCTCCCTCCCTCTCTCTCTCTCTTCCCCTCCTCCCTCTCTCCCCCCTCTTCCTCCCTCCCTCCCTCCCTCTCTTCCTCCCTTTCTCTCTTCCTCTCCACCCCCCCTCCCCCTCTCTCTCTCTCTCTGTGCTTTCAGCCCAAATCCCCATCACTCAGTGGCGTCCAATTAGGCCTCCCTCCACACAGACCTCTTTTTCCCTGCTGGTATCTTTCTCCTTTTCACTCATCGCCTGCCACTTGTCTATCTATATAGATTTAACATAACAACAACAACCACCACCTCAGCTGCTCCTTTGTCCAATATCTTGCCTGTGTTCTGTGTGTGCTTTGTTGTTCTGTTATAACGATTGTAGGGGGCCGTGTCTGTGAACCTTCTACTTTTCAAGCGGAGGAATTTTAATATTTTCTGTCAGAAAGATTAAATATTATGTAATATGTCTGAGTTAAAAACACACAGACAGGACAGACAGAGAGACAGAGAGAGAGAGAGAGAGAGAGAGACAAGAGAGAGA
>CM054163.1:3751203-3761203 GCA_028751875.1 Rapana venosa
TTTCTTTCTTTTTTCTTTCTTTCTTTCTTTCTTTTCACCTTGTTTGGTTGGTTGGTTGGTTGGTTGGTTGTTTGCCTTTTTGTTTGTTTGTTGTTTCTTTCTTTCTTTCTTCCTTCCTTTAGAATAAGCACTCTTTCAAGGCAAGACCGAAGGAAAAGAAAGAAGAAAAAGGCAGACGACTACCACCAGCTTCTCTCACTGGCAACATCACCAGATCCTGTGGCGGCCTGAGAATCCATGAAGAGGTCAGCAGTACAGGGCAGTACAGCCCAGACCGGAGGAGGAGCACATGGAGAAGGAAGGAAGGAAGGAGGAGCATGTGGGTGTCATTGGGTGTGGCGGCTAACACCGAACTGGGTGATGCCGACAGGTGAGACAGGTGAGACAGGTGAAACAGATGAGACAGTGAGACAGTGAGACAGTGAGACAGTGAGACAGTGAGACAGGTGAGACAGGTGAGACAGGTGAGACGGGTGAGACAGGAGAGATAGGAGAGACAGGAGAGACAGGTGAGACAGGTGAGACAGGTGAGACGGTGGAGACAGGAGAGATAGGGAGAGACAGGTGAGACAGGTGAGACAGGTGAGACAGGTGAGACAGGAGAGATAGGAGAGACAGGTGAGACAGGTGAGACAGGTGAAACAGATGAGACAGTGAGACAGTGAGACAGTGAGACAGGTGAGACAGGTGAAACAGATGAGACAGTGAGACAGTGAGACAGTGAGACAGGTAGACAGGTGAGACAGGTGAGACAGGTGAGACAGGTGAGACAGGTGAGACAGCAGAGACAGCAGAGACAGCAGAGACAGGAGAGACAGGAGAGACAGCAGAGACAGGAGAGACAGGTGAGACAGTGAGACAGCAGAGACAGCAGAGACAGCAGAGACAGGAGAGACAGGAGAGACGGGAGAGACAGGAGAGACAGGAGAGACAGGTGAGACAGGTGAGACAGCAGAGACAGCAGAGACAGCAGAGACAGGAGAGACAGGTGAGACAGGTGAGACGGAGAGACAGGAGAGACAGGTGAAACAGAGGAGACGGTGAAACAGGTGAGACAGTGAGACAGTGAGACAGGGGAGACAGGTGAGATTGGTGAGACAGGTGAGATTGGTGAGACAGGTAAAACAGGTGAGACAGGAGAGACAGGTGAGACAGGTGAGACAGGAGAGACAGGTGAGACAGGAAAGACAGGTGAGACAGGACAGGAGAGACAGGAGAGATAGGTGAGACAGGTGAGACAGGTGAGACAGGTGAGACAGGTGAGACAGGTGAGACAGGTGAGACAGGTGAGACAGCAGAGACAGCAGAGACAGCAGAGACAGGAGAGACAGGAGAGACAGCAGAGACAGGAGAGACAGGTGAGACAGGTGAGACAGCAGAGACAGCAGAGACAGCAGAGACAGGAGAGACAGGAGAGACAGGAGAGACAGGAGAGACAGGAGAGACAGGTGAACAGGTGAGACAGCAGAGACAGCAGAGACAGCTAGAGACAGGAGAGACAGGTGAGACAGGTGAGACAGGAGACAGGAGAGACAGGTGAAACAGAGGAGACGGTGAAACAGGTGAGACAGTGAGACAGTGAGACAGTGAGACAGGTGAGAATTGGTGAGACAGGTGAGATTGGTGAGACAGGTAAAACAGGTGAGACAGGAGAGACAGGTGAGACAGGTGAGACAGGAGAGACAGGTGAGACAGGAAAGACAGGTGAGACGGACAGGAGAGACAGGAGAGACAGGTGAGGGTAAGACAGGAGAGACAGGTGAGACAGGACAGGAGAGACAGGAGAGACAGGTGAGGGTAAGACAGGGAGACAGGTGAGACAGGTGAGATTGGTGAGACAGGTAAAACAGGTGAGACAGGAGAGACAGGTGAGACAGGTGAGACAGGAGAGACAGGTGAGACAGGAGAGACAGGAAGAGACAGAGAGATAGGTGAGACAGGTGAGACAGGAGAGACAGGAGAGACAGGAGAGATAGTGAGACAGAGAGACAGGAGAGATAGGTGAGACAGGTGAGACAGGAGAGACAGGTGAGACAGCAGAGACAGCAGAGGCAGCAAGACAGCAGAGACAGGAGAGACAGAGAGACAGTGGGACAGGAGAGACAGGTGAGATTGGTGAGACAGGTGAGACAGGTGAGACAGGTGAGACAGGTGAGACAGGTGAGACAGGTGAGATTGATGAGACAGGTGAGACAGATGAGACAGGTGAGACAGGTGAGACAGGTGAGACAGGAGAGACAGGTGAAACAGGTGAGACAGGAGAGACAGGTGAGACAGGTGAGACAGGAGAGACAGGTGAGACAGGTGAGACAGGAGAATAGGAGAGACAGGAGGCAGGTGAGACAGGTGAACAGGAGAACAGGAGAGACAGATGAGACAGGTGAGACAGATGAGACAGGTGAGACAGGTGAACAGAGAGATAGGAGAGACAGAGAGAGACAGGAGAGATAGAGAGACAGCGAGAGACAGTCGTGAGACAGGAGAGACAGGTGAGACAGGTGAGACAGATGAGACAGGTTGAGACAGTGTGAGACAGGTGAGACAGGTGGTGAAACAGTGTGAGCAGGTGAGACAGGTGAAACAGTGTAGACGTTGAAACAGGTGAGACGGTGAAACAGGAGAGACAGTGAGACAGGAAGACAAGGAGACAGGTGAGACAGGTAAGGTCAAGACAGATGAGACAGGTGAGACAGGGATGGGTGAGACAGATGAGACAGGTGTGACAGGTGAGACAGGTGAAACAGATGAAACAGGTGAGACAGTGTGAAACAGGTGAAACAGGTTAGGGTGAGACAGATGAGTCAGGTGAAACAGGTGAGGCAAGAAGACAGTGAGACAAGAGAGACAGGAGAGACAGGTGAAACAGGTAAGACAGAAGACAGGTGAGACAGGTGAAACAGGTAAGACAGATGAAACAGGTAAGACAGGTGAGACAGGTGAGATAGGTGAGACAGGTGAGACAGGTGAACAGGTGAGACAGGAGAGACAGGTGAGACAGGTGAGGCAGGTGAGTCAGGTAAGACAGGTTAGACAGATGAAACAGGTAAGACAGGTGAGACAGGTGAGACAGGAGAGACAGGAGAGACAGGTGAGACAGGTGAGACAGGAGAGACAGGTGAGACAGAGAGACAGGTGAGACAGGGAAGACAGGTGAGACAGGTGAGATTGGTGAGAAAGGTGAGACAGGAGAGACAGGATGAGACAGGAGAGACAGATGAGACAGGTGAGATTGGTGAGAAAGGTGAGACAGGAGAGACAGGAGAGACAGGAGAGACAGGTGAGACAGGTGAGACAGGTGAGACAGGAGAGACAGGTGAGACAGGAGAGACAGGAGAGACAGGAGAGACAGGAGAGACAGGAGAGACAGTGAGACTAGGGAAACAGAGAGACAGGAGAGACAGAGAGACAGGTGAGACAGTGAGACAGGTGAGATGGTGAGACAGGTGAGACAGGAGAGACAGGAGAGACAGGTGAGACAGGAGAGACAGAGAGACAGGAGAGACATGTGAGACAGGTGAGACAGGACAGGAGAGACAGGTGAGACAGGTGAGACAGGAGAGACAGGTGAGACAGCAGAGCAGCAGAGACAGCAGAGACACGAGAGACAGGAGAGACAGGTGAGACAGGAGAGACAGGTGAGACAGGTGAGACAGGTGAGACAGGTGAGACAGGTGAGATTGGAGAGACAGGAGAGACAGGTGAGACAGGTGAGACAGGTGAGACAGGAGAGACAGGTGAGACAGGTGAGATGGAGAGACAGGAGAGACAGGTGAGACAGGTGAGACAGGAGAGACAGGTGAGACAGGTGAGATTGGTGAGACAGGAGAGACAGGTGAGACAGGTGAGACAGGAGAGACAGGTGAGACAGGTGAGATTGGAGACAGGAGAGACAGGTGAGACAGGTGAGACAGGATAGGAGAGCAGGTGAGACAGGTGAGATTGGTGAGACAGGAGAGACAGGAGACAGGTGAGACAGGTGAGATTGGAGAACAGGAGAGGACAGGTGAGACAGGTGAGACAGGATGAGAGACAGGTGAGACAGGTGAGATTGGTGAGACAGGAGAGACAGGTGAGACAGGTGAGACAGGTGAGACAGGAGAGACAGGTGAGACAGGTGAGATTGGAGACAGGAGAGACAGGTGAGACAGGTGAGACAGGATAGGAGAGACAGGTGAGACAGTGGATGGTGAGACAGGTGAGACAGGTGAGATGGAAGACAGGAGAGACAGGTGAGACAGGTGAGACAGGATAGAGAGACAGGTGAGACAGGTGACAGGAACAGGAGAGACAGGTGAGACATGAGGACAGGAGAGATAGGAGAGACAGGAGAGACAGGAGAGACAGGAGAGACAGGAGAGACAGGTGAGACAGGAGAGACAGGTGAGACAGGACAGGTGAGACAGGTGAAACAGGTGAAACAGGTGAGACAGTGAGACAGTGAGACAGGAGAGACAGGTGAGATTGGTGAGACAGGAGAGACAGGTGAAACAAGAGAGACAGGAGAGACAGGTGAAACAGTGAAACAGGTGAGACAGGTGAGACAGGTGAGACAGGTGAGACAGGTGAGACACCCAGCGATATCAAACAATTAAAATTAGCGCCAGCAGTTAAAAACAACAACAACAACCAACCAAGCAAAAAACCAAACACAACAACAACCAACCAAGCAAAAACCAAACACACAACAACCAACCAAGCAAAAACCAAACCAACAACAACCACCAAGCAAAAAACAAACACAACAACAACCAACCAAGCAAAAACCAAACACAACAACAACCAAACAAGCAAAAAACAAACACAACAACAACCAACCAAGCAAAAAACAAACACAACAACAACCAACCAAGCAAAAACCAAAAACAACAACAACCAACCAAGCAAAAACCAAAAACAACAACAACCAACCAAGCAAAAACCAAAAACAACAACAACCAACCAAGCAAAAACCAAAAACAAACAACAACCAACCAAGCAAAAAACCAAAAACAACAACAACCAACCAAGCAAAAACCAAAAACAACAACAACCAACCAAGCAAAAATCAAAAACAACAACAACAACCAACCAAGCAAAAACCAAAACAACAACAACCAACCAAGCAAAAACCAAAAACAACAACAACCAACCAAGCAAAAACCAAAAACAACAACAACCAACCAAGCAAAAACCAAAAACAACAACAACCAACCAAGCAAAAACCAAAAACAACAACAACCAACCAAGCAAAAACCAAAAACAACAACAACCAACCAAGCAAAAACCAAAAACAACAACAACCATCCAAGCAAAAACCAAAAACAACAACAACCAACCAAGCAAAAAACAGGGAGCCTGTCAGTATCAATAGCATCCTCACCTTCTGGAAATTCTGTGCTAGGAATTCCCTCTTTTCTATCTCTCTCTTTGTTTCTGCCTTGCTCCTTTTCATCCCCTCACATTCTTCTTGTCTGTTTTCTGCCTTCTTGGTCCATTCTCCTGCCTTTTTTCTCAGAAAGACTTAAAAGATAACGATTCTTTCCCACGCCAAAGTTGGATGCGCTGGGCCTGACTTGTCAGGCGCTTAACGGCAGCGTAACACATTTTCGCTCATATGACAGATAACAGTAGTTGCTGTCTGAGCGTTCAACAATGAGGGGATAAGTGCAAACAAAAGAGTATTTGTGCCGAGTGCAACGAGGTATTGATACCAGCTCTTTACCTCGACCTCGACGTTGGAGAGAGTTGCTATCTTTTAAGCCTTTCTGAAAAAAAAAGGCAGGAGAATAGACCAAGAAGGCAGAAAACAGACAAGAAGGAGGTGACAGGACAAAAATTCAACAAGGCGGAAACAAAGTGAGGGACGGAAAAGAGGAATTCCTAGCACAGAATTTCCAGACGGTGTGGATGCTATTTATAGTGACAGGCTGCCCGGCATGCCCACAGGGAGATCATTCTTGAATAACTTTCATGATGTTCAGATTGGGAACGCCCAACCTTCAACACCGTTTTTCCTAAAATGGACAAACAACAACAACACTGAGGTAAAACCCCCAAACAGTCTCTCCTCATTATCATCCTTTCACCTTTCAGTTTTGGATGTCGTCTGTTTTAGCGCCGAGTTAACTGAGGCTAAACCTGACCTCACGTTGCTGTCTGGCGAGTGATCATCAGCATCCTCGATACACAGACTTCAGCACAGGCTGCAGGCAAGCGACGTCAGGAGCCTGGTTGATAGGATTAAGGGATCAACCAGCCAACCAACAACCAGCCAACCAACTACCCAACAACCACAGAACTGTTGCCGCTGCTGCCACTGACATCTTTGGCAGGTGGATGTCTTTAGGACCAGTGATCGCCAGTGGTTAGCTTGGGCCATTTTTTTTTTTGCGCGCGCACACACACACACACACACACCTGCACGCACGCACGCACGCATACACACACTTGCATGCACGCACACACGCACGCATACACGAACATACACACACACACGCACACGAACGCACACACACCTACCTATCTGTATATGTATATAAGTGTCCATATGTACATATAAAAGTGTATATACATATATAATATGAATATATATCTAAAATATATAATTACACACACACGTGACTGTGTGTGTGCGTGCGCGCGTGTGCGTGCGCGCGTGTGCGTGCGTGTGTGTGTATGTATCTGTGTCTCTGTGTGTATATTTTTCTCTCTAAATATGGAAATTAGCTGACAACATCAAGAATTGAAAAAAACAACAACAACAAAAGGTCTAAACGCTCACGTTCTTTTTTGTATCACCTGAAAACCGCCAGTTACATCAAGCTTTCCATTAGCTCTGAATCCAAACAAATCCGTCCAAATCTTTGTCAATGCAGCTCCTAATTAGCTTGAGCGTGACTTCATTTCGAGTCACTATAATCGGACTAATTGACAGGGTTTAGGGATAAACAAACAAACAAACAAACAAACTCACAAAGAAACAAGCAGACGACAACTGCCATGACCATCTTTGGTGTGGTGAAGGTCCTGACCAATGTTGAACAGTAATGGTACGTGTATGTATTTGATATTTTCAGCATGTGCACTTGCTAAAGGCTTTATAGGGTGATTCTGTAAGAAATTTAAATCTGTGGCTTGTGTAATGAGTGTGGGGAGTTTGGTATTGAGTTTTTTTCCCAGCATGAAAAAGGTAATTGGTAAAAAAAAGACTATGGTGGTACGCACACATACACGCACTCACACACACACACACACACACACACACACACACACACACACACACACACACACACACACACACACACACACACACACACACACACACACACACACACACACACACACACACACACACACACACACACACACACACACACACACACACACACACACACAAAACACACACACACCACACACACACACACACACACAACACACACACACACACACACACCACACACACACACACACACACAACACACACACCACACACACACACACACACACACACATACTCACACACAAAAGCAGGTCTATGTAAGGAAACAGTAAGGATAAAATTCATTCTCGGAGATACTGACAGACTATTTTCAATCTACCTTCTATGAGATATTACCAGACAGGCTATATCTTCTCTAAGATATTAGAGAACAGACTATTTTCAATTTATCTTCTAAGAGATAAGAGACAGACTGTTTTCAATCATGGGATACTGTCAAACAGACTGTTTTCAATCATGGGATATTGTCAGACAGACTGTTTTCAATCATGGGATATTGTCAGACAGACTGTTTTCAATCATGGGATATTGTCAGACAGACTGTTTTCAATCATGGGATATTGTCAGACAGACTGTTTTCAATCATGGGATATTGCCAGACAGACTGTTTTCAATCATGGGATATCGTCAAACAGACTGTTTTCAATCATGGGATATCGTCAAACAGACTGTTTTCAATCATGGGATATCGTCAGACATACTGTTTTCAATCATGGGATATCGTCAGACATACTGTTTTCAGTCATGGGATATTGCCAAACAGACTGTTTTCAATCATGGGATATCGTCAGACATACTGTTTTCAATCATGGGATATCGTCAGACATACTGTTTTCAGTCATGGGATATCGTCAGACATACTGTTTTCAATCATGGGATATCGTCAGACAGACTGTTTTCAATCATGGGATATCGTCAGACAGACTGTTTTCAATCATGGGATATTGTCAGACAGACTGTTTTCAATCATGGGATATTGTCAGACAGACTGCTTTCAATCATGGGATATTGTCAGACAGACTGTTTTCAATCATGGGATATCGCCAAACAGACTGTTTTCAATCATGGGATATCGCCAAACAGACTGTTTTCAATCATGGGATATCGCCAAACAGACTGTTTTCAATCATGGGATATCGTCAAACAGACTGTTTTCAATCATGGGATATCGTCAAACAGACTGTTTTCAATCATGGGATATCGTCAAACAGACTGTTTTCAATCATGGGATATTGCCAAACAGACTGTTTTCAATCATGGGATAGTGTCAGACAGACTGTTTTCAATCATGGGATATTGCCAAACAGACTGTTTTCAATCATGGGATAGTGTCAGACAGACTGTTTTCAATCATGGGATATTGCCAAACAGACTGTTTTCAATCATGGGATAGTGTCAGACAGACTGTTTTCAATCTATGTTGTTTGTTACTCGGTTATTTCATTTCATTTCATACCACTTTAAGTCAAGGCAGATTTCTCTGCGTGAAATTCGGGCTGCTCTCCCCGGGGAGAGCGCGTCGCCACAAGAGCAGCGTCACCCATTCCCCCCCCCCCCCCCCCCCCCCCCCCTGTCTGCTACTGTATTTGTTTCCCCATCAGGGTGGCTTTTTTCTACAGAATTTTGCCAGGGACAACTCTCTTGTTGCCGTGGGTTCTTTTACGTGCGCTAAAGAATTATGTGTAACACACGGGACCTCGGTTTATCGTCTCATCCGAAAGACTAGCGCCCAGACCACCACTCATGGTCTAATGAATGGGGGAAAAGTTTCGGGTCCAAACGGGGTACGAACCACCGCACACTTCCGACCCGGACTTTTGGCTTTCTAGACAGGCGCGTTACCTCTAGACCACCGATCCACCCACCATCCACCGATCGGTTAGAGGTCCAAGGTTCACCAATGATGACATTTTGCCAAGAAGACCGTTCACCCTCCATTTAGGCAGCTGTATTCTGACTTCAGGAATGATGTCTAAACACGAAACCAGTGAACGAAGATTTAAAAAAAAATCCCCCTGTCATGTGTTCCTACCAACAGGCAATGGCATACTCTTCTGAAAGGCGGAACAGATCTTGATTCATATGTGTAATATGTTCTTACCCCGTTCCTATAGGAGACCTCGGCCCACAGTCTCATCCCAAGGACTTTTGGTGGAGTGGAGGCAGCTCTGATGTTGTTAACTCCAGGGGAAACATCTGCTCGAAAATGAATGGTGGGTTGAACCCACGCATACAGATCACAAGCGCAATGTTCTAACCACTGTGCTACCCTGCCCCCCACCCCCTCCTCCCCTTTTTTTTGAATCTGCTAACAGAGTGACTCATAAACTAACACGCATGACCAAGGTCGTAGATTGCCACACTTGTCATCCTCCAACCCCCCCACCCCCCCTCCCGCTCCCCTCACCCACACTATAAAAAACGATGTGAAGGAGTCTCTGGTTTATAAAGGCCGTTAATTGTGACAGGCCTATTAAGCTGTGTCGTGTGGTTGTCTTTTCCTTTGGCTGGGATTAGCTCCCCCTTCAGCGCTCATTCAATTACCAGGACCACGCCCTCCTACTCTTCTTGGCTTCATGCCTTCCACACAGAATGTATGAGACTGAGTGCTGCGTTAGTGTGTGTTGTGTGTGTGTGTGTGTGTGTCTGTGTGTGTGTGTGTGTGTGTGTGTGTGTGTGTGTGTGTGTGTGTGTGTGTGTGTGTGTCTGTGTGTGTGTGTGTGATATTCAGATTCAGATTCA
>CM054163.1:3768703-3781203 GCA_028751875.1 Rapana venosa
ACCCACTTTGGGTGAATTAGGGAGATTTCCACTGACCCTTAAAATCATATGCCAGATAATATCCTTTTGGATTCATTTGACAGAATCAAAACCAGACTCTTATATCAGAATAGTATATGATTATTTGTATCAGAAGAATACATACGATAAATGGATAAACACAGTGAAAAATATTCTGTACACAATTGGATTCAAACATGTCTGGAAGAACCAAAGCACTCTTAATGTTCATCGGTTGAGTTATGCTGTTAGAAGAAAACTTGAGGACATGTATAAAACATTTTGGATCTACCAAAAGAAAGAGTTTGCAAAACTAAAATTTTATGATTTTGCTACCAAAGAATACAGATTGGAACCATACTTAGTAAACTATGAAAACAAAACTCATAAGAAGACATATTGTAAATTTCGCACAAGCTGTCACAATTTAATGATAGAGAAAGGGAGACACCAAAATATATCCAGAGAGGACAGAAAATGTAGACACTGTAACAAAATTGAAGATGAATTTCATTTACTTGATGAATGCATTTTATATGATGAACTCAGAAAGAATTTGTTATTAAAAATCAAAACGAAAGACAAAGAACGCAAAAACTGTGTACATAAATTAAGTGACATAATCACAGTTGATATATATCAAGCAGATATCATCAGATATGTGTATGAGTGTTTTGAAAGAAGAGGGAAAGAGAAGTAGAATACAACATGTTTTTAGTGTACATCACTTTTAGCCAAAATAGATAATTATAGTTGATGTTTTTGTTGTGTCAAATAAGTCTACATGACTTAAATGGCAATAAAATATTCTGAATCTGAATCTGAATCTGAATCACATACATACTCACACACAGACACACACAGACACAAACAAATTCACACACAGACTAACACAGACATCACATTCACACACATTCACACACCAGACACACACACAGACACAGATCACACTCACACCCACACTCACACACACTCGCACACAAACAACACACACACATTCACACCCACACTCACACACACAAAACACACTCACACTCACACAAAATCACACACATCCACACACAACACAACACACACACACACACATGTACAGAGACATAGTTAATATCACTGAGTGAACAAACGTTAATCGAAGTAACAACAACAACACTAAGAACAACAACAACAGAACAATACAAACAACAAGAACAACAAACAGCAACAACAACAAGCAACAACACAGCAAAAAAGGGAGGGAGGGGTGAGGGCGAAGGGGCAAGGGAGGTGGGAGCAGGAGTATGCAAGAGCAGAGAGAACACAACAAGACTGCTACCATGCAATGAAGATAGGGATGGGAGTGTGTGTGTGTGTGTGTAAGGGCGAGTGTGTGTGGTGGTGGTGTGTGGTGGGTGTGTTGTGATGTGGTGGTGTGTGTGTGTGTGTGTGTGGTGTGTGTGTGTGTGTGTGTGGAGTGTGTGTGTGGTGTGTGGTGTGTGGTTGTGTGTGTGTGTGTGTGTGTTTGTGTTGGTGTGTGTGTGTGTGTGTGTTGTGGTGGGGTGTGTGTGGTTGTGTGTGTGTGTGTGTTGTGTGTGTGGTGTGTTGTGTGTGTGTGTGTGTGTGTTGTGGAGTGTGTGTGTTGTGTGTGTGTGTGTTGTGTTGTGTGTGTGTGTGTGTGTGGTGTGTGTGTGTGTGGTGTGGGTTGTGTGTGTTGTGTGTGGTGTGTGTGGGTGTGTGTGTGTGTGTGGTGTGAGTGTGTGTGTGTGTGTTGTTTGTGTGTGTGTGTGGTGTGTGTGTGTGTGTGGTGTGTGTGTGTAGTGTGTGTGTGTGTGTGTGTGTAGTGTGTGTGTGTGTGTGTGTTGTGTGTTTGTGTGTGTGTGTGTGTGTGTGTGTGTTGTGTGGTTGTGTGTGTGTTGTGTGTGTTGTGTTGTGTGTGTGTGTGCGTGTGTTGTTGTGTGTGTGTGTGTGTGTGTTTGTGTGTATGTGTGTGTATGTGTGTTTTGTGTGGTATGCGTGTGTGTATGTGTGTGTATGTGTGTGTGTATGTTGTGTGTGTTGTGTTGTGTTGTGTGTGTTGTGTGTGTGTGTGTGTGTGGGGGGGAGTGTGGTTGTGTGTGTGTGTGGTTGTGTGTGTGCGGTTGTGTGTGTGTGTGTGTGTGTGTTGTGTTGTGTTGTGTTGTGTGTGCGTGTGTGTGTGTTGTGTGTTGTGTTGTGTGTTGTGTGTATATCAAATGGAATTTATATAGCGCAATATCTTGCAAAGACAAATCAAAGCGCTTGTATTCAACCTAATCTTACACAGTCATGCAATCAATAACAAATAATAAATAGTTTAAACACACAGATATTACAAACATGGTACGCTGCAGACCAAATCTATGAAATAAAAAATACAATGGTCAAAACCAATTATTGAAAAGCACACACACACACACACACACACACACACACACACACACACACACACACACACACACACACACACACACACACACACACACACACACACACACACACACACACACACACACACACACACACACACACACACACACACACACACACACACACACACACAGGTCATACACTTTGGCAGGGTGATGGGACATGGGCTAGTGAAGGTGGGACAGTTCTGATATGAACCAGGAGGGGAACATCTTAGGTTCATGTCTTGAGGCTGGATTTAAAAGTATCAAATGAAGGCTTTTGGCGAAGAGAGAGAGGTAGGTCATTCCAGGTCGATGGACCAGAAATAGAGAAAGAGCGATGGCCAACAGTGGATTGGTTGAATCTAGGTATTCTTAAGCACAAGGTATCTGCAGCGTAGTGGAGGGAACGAGAAGGAGTGTACAGGTGAAGACATTCACAGAGGTGGGAAGGTGCAGTTTTGTGGGGATATTAGTAACAGAAGGTAAGGTTTTATAATTTACTCTCTGTGGCACAGGCAGCCAGTGGAGAGATCGTAAGAGAGGGGTAATGTGTTCAGATTTTCTTTCTAAGGACTAGTCGAGCAGCAGAGTTTTGTATACGTTGAATGGAGTGGATAGATGATGCTGGCAGACCAGCCAAGTGTGTATGTGTATGTGTATTTATATATCGTACTATCTCTCTCTCTCTATATATATAAAACACAAGGGAGAGAGAGACATAGATACATAGAGAAAGAGGAAACCCGAAAACGAGTGTATGTGTGTGCGCGCGCGCGCGCGCGCGCGTGTGTGTGTGTGTGTGTGTGTGTGTGTGGGGTGGGTGTGGGTGTGGGTGGTGTTAGGGTGGGTGGGAAGGGAGCAAACAAAAATTATACTATACGTGCTTAAGGCCCTTTGTGAATCCGAATGTAAAATCAAAAAGCCTCTCTTTCTCTCTATCTACTTTGTCTGTCTGTCTCTTCCTTTTTCTCTGTCTGTCTCTCTTTCACTCTCTCTCTCTCGCCGATGTGTGTGTGTGTGTGTGTGTGTGTGTGTGTAACGTAGTTAGGGTACGCCACACCTCACAACCCCCACACCACACCACACCACCCTATCAACCAACCACACCACACCACACCTATCACCACACCACACCGACAAACCACACCCTAATCAACACACAACCACAACCACACACACCTATCACACCACACATACCAACACACCACACTATACCACACACACCTATCACACCACACCACACCTATCAACACCACACCACACCACAACCCTATCACACACACCTACCACACCACACCACACCCTATCACACAACACTATAACCCACCACACCACAACCCTATCACACCACACTATACCACACCACACCACACCCTATCACACCACACCACACCACCCTATCACACACACCACACCACACCATACTACACCACACCACACCCTATCACACACACCACACCACACCACACCACATCACACCACACCCTATCACACCACACACACACACCCTATCACACCACACCACAACCCTATCACACCCACCACACCAACACCACATCACACCACACCCTATCACACCACACCACACCATACTACACCACACCCTATCACACCACACCACACCACACCCTATCACACCACACCACACCACACCATCTACACCAACAACCTACACACACACCACCCAACCACACCCTATCACACCACACACCCACACCACCTATCACCCACACCACATCACACCACACCACATCACACCTACGCCACACACCCACACCACACCACACCACACACCCACACCACACCACACACCCACACCACACCATACCGCACCCACAACCACACCACCCACACACCCATCACACCACACCCCATCACACCCCCACACACCACACCCACACCCCATCACACCACCACCCCTTCACACCCCATCACACCCCATACACACAACCCCATCTACTCCACACCAACACCATACCACACCCCATCAACCACCACACCACACCTCACCACACCACGTCTCTCCACACCACACTACGCCACACCACACACACTACGCCACACCACACCACTCTCTCCACACCACACCACCCACACCACACCCAGTCACCCACACCACCACCCACACCACACCACATCACCACACCACACCACCTCGCCACACCACACCACACCACACCACACCACACCACGCCACGCACACCACACCACGCCTCACACACCACACACCCTCACCACACCACACCATCACCACACCCACGCCACCACACCACACCGACGCCCACCACACCACACACACCACACCCACCACACACCACACCACACCACACCACACCACACACGCCTCACCACACACACCACACCACACCACACCACGCCTCACCACACACACCACGCCTCACCACACCACACCACGCCTCACCACACCACCACCCACTCACACACCACACCACACCACACCACACACAACCACGCCACACCACACTACGCCACACCACCAACCTAACCACACCCACACCCACCACACCACACACGCTCACACCACCCACTCCCCTCCCACCACTTCACACCACACTAAACCACACAACCATACCAACCATACCACACACCATTCACCATACCAACCACACCAACACACCCCATCACACCCCATCAGCCCACACCCCATCACCCCACACTCCACACCCATCCACACCCCATCACACCCACCCCACCACCCACATACCACACCCACACCCCACACACCCCTCACCCCACACCCCATCACCCCATCACCCACACCCATCACCCCACACCCCATCACCCCACACCCCACACCACCATCCACCCCCACACCCATCACCCCACACCCCACCCCATCACCCCACACCCCATCACCACACCCCCATCACACCCCCACTCATCACCCCCACACTCCATCACCCCACACCCCATCACCCCACACCCCATCACCCCACACCCATCACCCCACACCCATCACCCCACACCCCATCACACCCCACCCCACACCCCACACCCACACCCCACACCCCATCACCCCATCACCCCACACCACGCCCCATCACCCCACACCCCATCGTCCCACACCACGCCCCATCACCCCACACCTCATCGCCCCACACCCCATCACCCCACACCCCATCACCCACACCCCATCACCCCACACCCCATCACCCCACACCTCATCGCCCCACACCCAATCACCACACACTCCACCACCCCACACCCCACCACCCCACATCCGATCATCCCACACCCCATCACACCACACACCACACCCCATCACACCACACCCCATCACACCACACTCCATCACCCCACACCACAACCCATCACCCCACACTTCATCACACCACACCCCATCACACCCATCACCCCACACCCCATCACCCCACACCCCATCACACCACACCCCATCACCCCACACCCATCACCCCACACCCCATCACACCCACACCCATCACCCCACACTTCATCACACCACACCCCATCACACCACGCCACATCACACCCCATCACGTCACACCCCATCACCCCACACCACACCCCATCACACCACACCCCATCACCCCAACACCCCATCACCCCACACACCCATCACCCCACACCCATCACCCACACTTCATCACCCCACACCACACCCATCACACCACACTCCATCACACCACACCCCATCACCCCACACCCGATCACCCCACACCCCATCACCCCACACTCCATCACCCCACACCCCACCAACCCCAACTCCATCACCCCACACCCCATCACACCACACCGCATCACCCCACACCCCAGCACACCACACCCCATCATCCCACACCCCATCACCCCACACTCCATCACCCACACCCCATCACCCCACACCCCACACACCACACCCCACATCCCACACCCCATAAAACCCCCACCACTCCATCACTCCACACCCACATCACCCCACACTTCATCACACCACACCCCATCACCCCCACACCCATCACCCCACACCCACACACCCACACCTCTCACACCCCACACCCCATCACACCCCACACCACCCATCACACCACACCCATCACCCACACACACCCCATCCCACCACACCCATCACCCATCGCCCCATCACACCGCACCCATCACCCCTCGCCGCACACCCCATCACCCCACACCCACACACCACACCCCATCCACCCCACACCCCATCACACCACACCCATCACACCACACACCCCATCACCACACATCCCATCACCCCACACCCCATCACCCACGCCCCATCACCCCACACCCCATCACCCCACACCCCATCACCCCACACTCCATTACCCCACACTCCATCACCCCCAACCCCATCACCCCACACCCCATCGCACCACACCCCATCGCACCACAACCCCATCACCCCACACCCCATCACACTACACCACACCCCATCACACCACACTCCATCACCCCACACACCATCACACCGCACCCCATCACACCACACCACACCCCATCACACCACACCACACTCCATCACCCCACACCCCATCACACCACACCCCCATCACCCCACACCACACCCCATCACCCCACACCACACTCCACCACCCCACACCCCACACCCCACACCACACTCCACCCCCCCCCCCACCACACTCCACCACCCCACACCCCATCACCCCACACCCCATCACCCCACACCCCACCCACCACACCCCACCACACCACACCCCACACCACACCCACCACACCACACCCCCATCACACCACACCCAATCACCCCACACCACCCACACCATCACACCACACCCCGTACAAACCCCACCCCATCACCCCACACCACACCACACACCCACACCACACCCACACACCACCCCACACCCACATCACCCCACCACCCCACACACCCAACCCAACCACACCCCACACCCCACACACCACACCACACCACACACACACACCACCCATCACCACCCACTCCATCCCACACCCACACACACCCCATCACACCCCCCACACCCCATCACCCCACACCACACACACCACACTCCCATCCACACCCACACCCCACCCCCATCACACCCACACACCAACCCCATCACACCCACACTCCATCACCCCACCACCCACACCCCCCATCACCCCACACATCACCACACCCATCACCACACCCCACCACCCCATCACCCCACATCCCCCCTCCATCATCACGCCACACCACACACCCATCACCCACACCCCACGCCACACCCACACTCCATCACACCACGCCACACACCCATCACCCCACACCCCATCACCCCACACCCAACCACCCACACCCCACCACACCCATCACCCACACTCCATAACCCCACACCACACCCCACACCCCATCACCTCACACCCCATCACACCACACCCCATCACCCCACACGCCATCACCACACACCCCATCACCCTACACCCTATCACCTCACACCCCATCACACCACACCTCATAACCCCACACCCCATCACCCCACACCCCATCACCCCACACCCCATCACCCCACACCACACCCCATCACACCACACCCCCACCACATCACACCACACATCACACCACCTATAGATCGTAAATTCGTTGTGACTGACCTCTAATGAACTCTCGTTATATTCTTTTTCTCGGTTTCCTTGCCAGACACACAGACAGACAGACAGACAGACAGACAGGCAGGCAGACAGACAGACACACAGACAGACAGACATCTGATGGCGGCTGTTTGTTTCACTTAATACCAGTCACCATGGCAACATACTGTCCATATCCTGAGTGGCTGCAGTGTAGTTGTTTTTTTCCCGTTTTTTTGTGTTTTTGTGTTTTTGTTTTTCTCTCTCCATGTTTTGCTGAGATGGCAGTTTTCTTGATTGTGCTCTCTGTGTGTGTGTGTGTGTGTGTGTGTGTGTGTGTGTGTGTGTGTGTGTGTTTGTTTGTTTGTCTGGCTGGCTGGTTGGTTGTTTGTGTCTGGGGTCGTATTTTGCCATTGTTGTTCACATGTTTGTTATGCTTGTTTGTTTTGATCTGGCGAGTCTGGTTTTGTTGTTGTTGTTGCTGTTGTTGTTGCTGTTGTTGTTGCTGCTGTTGTTGCTGTTTGTCTGTCTGTCTGTCTGTCTATTGTCTATATGTCTGTCTGTCTATTGGTCTATTTGTCTGTCTCTGTCTATTGTCTATTTGTCTGTCTGTCTGTCTATTGGTCTATTTGTCTGTCTGTTGGTCTATCTGTCTATCTATTGGTCTATTTGTCTGTCTGTTGGTCTATCTGTCTGTCTATTGTCTATTTGTCTGTCTATTGTCTATTTGTCTGTCTGTCTGTCTATTGGTCTATTTGTCTGTCTGTCTGTCTGTCTGTTGGTTTATTTGTCTGTCTGTCTGTTGGTCTATTTGTCTGTCTATTTGTCTGTCTGTCTATTGGTCTATTTGTCTGTCTGTCTGTCTGTCTGTCTGTGTGCTCTGTGTCTATTTCTACCTCTGTCTCCCTCTGTCTGTCTCTGTCTGTTTCTGTCAGTTTGTCTCTCTCTCTTCCTCTGTCTCTCTCTGTCTATATATATCTCTTTTTCTCCTCGCTCTCTCCCTGCTCTCTTTCTTTATCTCTCTCTCTCTCTCTCTCTCTCTCCTCTCTCTCTCTCTCTCTCTCTTTATCCCTCTCTCACTCCTCCCCTCGCTCTCTCTACCCTTTCTCTCGTTATCCCTCTCTCTTTACTTTTTCTGTCTGTCTGCCTGTCTATGTGTTTGTCTGTATGTCTGTTTGTCTCTGTCTGTCTGTCTCTGTCTGTCTTTCTCTCTCTCTCTCTCTCTCTCTCTCTCTCTCTCTCTCTCTCTCTCTCTCTCTCTCTCTGTGTGTGTGTGTGTGTGTGTGTGCGTACGTGCGTGCGTGCGTGCGTGTGTGCGCGCGCGTGTAGTTATGTGTGTTTACCATCTTTGATAACTAGATTCTAACACAAAATAAGGACAGAGGGACAATTATATAAAAAAAAACCCCTCAAACAATATCGAAAATGATAGCTCTTTGTCGTGGTTCATGACAAAGATGGCCCCATGCATCCAAAAGGCGGAAGTGACGACATTTCCCTCATACCTCCCCCCCCCCCCCCCCCACACACACACCCCTCCTGCTCTCCAAGGAACAAAAAAAACCAGAAGAAAAAACTGACAGAATTCTTCAACAAGTGCGGATGAGATCATACCGGTTCACCACTGTGACATCAGTAGAAAAACAGGAAGCGAGAACACAACAGGAAATGACGTCATCAGGCAGAAACAAAATCTGGCTGCCAACGTCCTGTGGAACGCAAGGGAACCGAGTATGTAGAGATGACGTGACCCGCACTAGAAAAGACGAAAAAAAAGACAATGGTACGCAAGGAGGAAGTGATGTCATCAAAAGGAAGTGACGTCAGGAAGGCAAAAATAAGAAAGGTTGCTGGGGGATGTGGACAGAAGAAGGTCTTCAGAAAAGAAGCCCCCTTCTGGCCACAGTTTGGGCCTGAGCTTTGCACTCTGTGTGTTCTTTACACTCTGTGTGTTCTTTACACTCTGTGTGTGCTTTACACTCTGTGTGTTCTTTACACTCTGTGTGTTCTTTACACTGTGTGTTCTTTACACTCTGTGTTCTTTACACTCTGTGTTCTTTGCACTCTATGTGTTCTTTGCACTCTGTGTGTTCTTTACACTCTGTGTGTTCTTTACACTCTGTGTGTGCTTTACACTCTGTGTGTGCTTTACACTCTGTGTGTGCTTTACACTCTGTGTTCTTTACACTCTGTGTTCGTTACACTCTGTGTGTGCTTTACACTCTGTGTGTTCTTTACACTCTGTGTGTTCTTTACACTCTGTGTTCTTTACACTCTGTGTGTTCTTCACACTGTGTGTTCTTTACACTCTGTGTTCTTTACACTGTGTGTTCTTTACACTGTGTGTTCTTTACACTCTGTGTTCTTTACACTCTGTGTTCTGTGCACTCTGTGTTCTTTACACTGTGTGTTCTTTACACTGTGTGTTCTTTACACTCTGTGTTCTGTGCACTGTGTGTTCTTTATACTGTGTGTGCTTTACACTGTGTGTTCTTTACACTGTGTGTTCTTTACACTGTGTTCTTTACACTGTGTGTTCTTTACACTGTGTGTTCTTTACACTGTGTTCTTTACACTCTGTGTTCTTTACACTGTGTGTTCTTTACCCTCTGTGTGTTCTTTACTCTGTGTTCTTTACACTGTGTTTTCTTTACACTCTGTGTTCTTTACACTCTGTGTTCTTTACACTTTGTGTTCTTTACACTGTGTGTTCTTTGCACTCTGTGTGCTTTACACTCTGTGTGTTCTTTACACTCTGTGTTCTTTACACTCTGTGTTCTTTACACTCTGTGTTCTTTGCACTCTGTGTGCTTTATACTCTGTGTGTTCTTTACACTCTGTGTGTTCTTTACACTCTGTGTTCTTTACACTGTGTGTGTGCTTTACACTGTGTGTTCTTTACACTCTGTGTTCTTTACACTGTGTTCTTTACACTTTGTGTTCTTTACTTTGTGTTCTTTACACTCTGTGTTCTTTACACTCTGTGTGTTCTTTACACTTTGTGTTCTTTACACTGTGTGTTCTTTACACTGTGTTCTTTACACTCTGTGTTCTTTACACTCTGTGTTCTTTACACTCCGTGTTCTTTACACTGTGTGTTCTTTACACTGTGTGTTCTTTACACTGTGTGTTCTTTACACTGTGTGTTCTTTACTTTGTGTTCTTTACACTGTGTGTTCTTTACACTGTGTGTTCTTTACACTGTGTGTGCTTTACACTGTGTGTGCTTTACAGTATGTGTTCTTTACACTATGTTCTTTACACTATGTTCTTTACACTCTGTGTTCTTTACACTCTGTGTCCTTTACACTGTGTGTTCTTTACACTCTGTGTTCTTTACACTCTGTGTTCTTTACACTCTGTGTTCTTTACACTCTCTGTTTTCAGAGAAGAAGGAGAAGCCCCCTCTAGCCAGTGTTTCGGCCTGCACCTTCTCATTCTCGGGAAAGCCGACACTGTGGCCCCGTGGTTAGGACTGTTCGACGTCAATCCCATGATTCCCTGAAGTCCTGGGTTTGAATCACTGCGGCGTCTGGTGAATTAAGGATGTTTTAAATTAAAAAAAAAAAAAAATTATCTTCCAGGTCAACTTCAAAGGCAGATTTGCTAGTGCCTTCATTTCCTTTGTGAATAATATATACATGCAGAATATCATATATGCACGTTAAAGATCGAGCACTTCATGTCAGCGTTCGGTGGGTCACGGAAAAACGTTAATGTCGCAACATCTTCAGTGGTGACGCAACGGTCTACCATACTACCAGACAGGTGAAGGTGAAGGTCAAGGTGAAAGTGAAGGTCAAGGTCAAGGTGTAGGTGAAGGTGATGGTGAAGGTGAAGGTGAAAGTGAAGGTGTAGGTGAAGAAGGTGAAAGTGAAGAAGGTGAAGGTGAAGGTGAAAGTGAAGGTGAAGGGGAAAGTGAAAGTGAAAGTGAAGGTGTACTTTTCGCCACAAAAGCAGCGCCACCCATTCTGTTTCTTTTTCCCTGTCTGCAACTGTATTTGTGTCCCTATCAGAGTGAATTTATTCTACAGAATGTTCCCAGGGACAACTCTCTTGTTGCAGTGGGTTCTTTTACGTGCGCTAAATAATGATGTGTACGTGCAGATGCAGGTAAAGGTGACGGAATGTAGTCTGTTGTCTAAACAGGTGT
Source organism: Rapana venosa (assembly GCA_028751875.1). Classification (NCBI taxonomy): domain Eukaryota; kingdom Metazoa; phylum Mollusca; class Gastropoda; order Neogastropoda; family Muricidae; genus Rapana; species Rapana venosa. Next base: position 3,780,818 of record CM054163.1, read on the forward strand.
GATTGTTCTTTCACAATAGTAAGTGTAAAGTTTCCGTGTTCAGTTTTCAGCCTTCACATAATTATGTGCTTTCGTGATGGAGGTTCTCTCCCTTTTTTCCGCCAGTCACTATGTCCTCGCTGATTATTCGCCCTTTTAATAATAATAATAATAATAATAATAATAATAATAATAATAATAATAATAATAATAATAATAATGTATGGAATTTATATAGCGCTGAATCTTGTAAAGCAACAAATCAAAGCGCTCAGATTTTATTTCATACCACTTTAAGTCACGGCAGATTTCTCTCCGTGAAATTCGGGCTGCTCTCCCCGGGGAGAGCGGGAGAACGCGTCGCCACTTAGCGCTGCGCCACCCTTTCACCCTTTTTTTTTTTTTTC
>CM054163.1:3786203-3790254 GCA_028751875.1 Rapana venosa
ACACACACACACACACACACACACCACACACACACACACACACACACACACACACACACACACACACACACACACACACCACCCACCCACCCCACACACAAACGCACACACCCACACACACACACATACACCCACAGCCACCCCCACAGCCACCCCTCCACCCCCCCACACCCCCATACCCCACCCCCACACACCCACACCCACACCCACAGACCCACACACACCCACCCACACTTACCTAACGCCATTTTCCTTACTGATCGTGTCCGACAGTAACGAACGCCACCACAAACAGAAACCCAATCTAGGCGTATCAGGGACAGAGGCGGCGGAGGGGGAACGAATTATGTCAATCTGCTGCTGCTGCTGCTGCTGCTGCTGCTGCTGCTGCTGCTGCTGCTGCTGTTGCTGGAAACTACATAGATTTCCTTCACGGGAAGTCTGGAACCAGCAGACATCATTACCGAACCTGGATATGGTTGGTAGTGAGAGTGATGGTGGTGGTGGCGGTGATGATGATGATGATGATGATGGTGATGATAATGATGATGATGATATGATGATGATGATGATAGAATAATGATAATAAAAAACAATAACAATAATAATAATGATATGATGATAATGATAATAATACTGATAAACAATATTACTCATGATGATAATAATGATGATATCAGTGATGATGACAACGATGATGATATGATGATAATGATGTGGTCATGATAATTAGAAGAAGAAGAAGAATTGCGAAGAAGAAGAAGAAGAAAAATTGCAAAGAATTGTAAAGAAGAAGAAGGATTACAAAGAAGAAGAAGGATTACAAAAAAGAAGAAGAAGAAGTGCAAAGAAGAAGGATTACAAAGAAGAAGAAGGATTACAAAGAAGAAGAAGAAGAATTGCAAAGAATTGCAAAGAAGAAGAAGAAATAGAAGAAGAAGAAGAAGACGACGAAGAAGAAGAAGGAAAGAAAGAAGAATTGCAAAGAAGAAAAATTGCAAGGAGGAAGAAAAATTGCAAAGAAGAACTGCGAAGAAGAATAGCGCAGAAGAAGAAGAATTGCGAAAAAAAAGAATTGCAAAGAAGAAGAATTGCGAAGAAGCAGAATTGAGAAGAAGAAGAAGAATTGCGAAGAAAAAGAAGAATTGCAAAGAAAAAGAAAAATTGCATAGAAGAAGAATTGCGAAGAAGAAGAAGAAGAATTGCGAAGTAGAAGAATTGCGAACAAGAAGAAAATTGCGAAAAAGAAGAAAATTGCGAAGAAGAAGAAGAATTGCGAAGAAGACGAATTGCGAAAAAGAAGAATTGCCAAAAAGAAGTGCGAAGAAGAAGTGCGAAGAAAAAGAATTGCGAAGAAGAAGAAGAATTGCGAAGAAGAAGAAGAAGTGCGAAGAAAAAGAATTGCGAAGAAGAAGAAGAATTGCGAAGAAGAAGAAGAATTGTGAAGAAGAAGAAGAATTGCAAAGAAGAAGAATTGCAAAGAAGAAGAATTGAGAAGAATTACGAAGAAGACGAAGAATTGTGAAAAAGAAGAATTGCGAAAAAGAAAAATTGCAAGGAAGAAGAATAATTGCGAAGAATTGCAAAGAAGAAGAAGAAGAATTGCGAAGAAGAAGAAGAAGAAGAAGAATTGCAAAGAAGAAGAATTGCGAAGAAGAATTGAGAAGAATTACGAAGAAGACGAAGAATTGTGAAAAAGAAGAATTGCGAAAAAGAAAAATTGCAAGGAAGAAGAATAATTGCGAATAATTGCGAAGAAGAAGAAGAAGAAGAATTGCGAAGAAAAAGAAGAATTGCGAAGAAGAATTGCGAAGAAGAAGAAGAAGAAGAAGAAGAAGAAGAAGAAGAAGAAGAAGAAGAAGAAGAAAAAGAAGAAGAAGAAGAAGAAGAAGAAGAAGAAGGATTGCGAAGAAGAAGAAGAAGATGATGAAGAAGAAGAATTGCAAAGAAAATGAAGAATTTCAAAGAAGAAGCAGCAGCAGATGCTATTCCCTGTGGCCCACGAGCAGTGCCTACTTCATCGCTGGCTTCATCAACAAGCCTCCACACCCCTCTATAACCTGCGCCACAGCACAGCTGCCACACAGCCAGGAAACATGAGGGGACCCTGGGCTACTGGGGTCAGCCTCTGTACCTCCTTCCTAGCTACACCTGGGTGGAGAAGGAATTCAGGGTGGCAGGAATGGGGGAGGGGATGGGTGGAGTAGGGAGAAGACGGATTGGAGAGATGAACGACTGCAGAAAGAAAGACGGTGAGCAGATCAGAGGAATATGACCAATGGACAGTCTGGTCTACTTTAGTCAACCTTTGTTGTGTTTTTTCTCTCTTGAAGAAGGTCATGCCGGATTTAGTCATTGAATCCCACACCACTGTACCTCCGTGAGGCAGAGTTGATTAGTTTGTAATCTGACAGTTTGCTGATGACGTTGGTGTTCTTGGAGACGGTGACAGCGAACACACACACACACACACACACACACACACACACACACACACACACACACACACACACACACACACACACACACACACACCACACACACACACACACACACACACACACACACACCACACACACACACACACACACACAACAAATACACACACATATACACACACATATACACACACAAACACTCACGCACGCACGCACGCACGCATGCACACACACAAACACACACACGGTCGCACGCGTGCACGCACGCAAGCACACACATTACAAATGACAAAACACAAGCCTTCAGTCACACACAAGCATCTGCTTTTCTTCTTTTCTCCCTGTCTGTCTTCCTTCGTCTAATATCACTGAGAGTGAAAAGACCTAAAATTTAAAGAACGAACGAACGAAAGAACGAACGCACGCACGCACGCACGTACGTACGCACGCACGCATGCACACTATGGTAGTGAATTTCAAGAAAACGAATATATCGGTATGTTTCCCTAAACCAGAACTAACTGACATTGGGTCATTTCTCAATCCTCCGTTAATGTTTGATTGTAGTCCCTATTCTCTCTCTCTCTCTCTCTCTCTCTTCTCTCTCTCTCTCTCTCTCTCTCTCTCTCTCTCTCTCTCTCTCTCTCTCTCTCTTTCTCTCTATTTCTCTCTCTTTCTTTCTCTCTCTCTCTCTTTCTCTTTCTCTCTCTCTCTTTCTCTCTCCTCGGATCATCCTTCGGATGAGACTATAAACCGAGGCTCAGTGTGCAAACGCACGCAGAGCATCTTGCGCACACGTTAAATCCTGTTCCGCTTTTCGTAAGAGTAGGCCATTGTGTGCCGGTGGGAACAGATGACACAAGTTACAAACCGTAATCACACGGGGACGTGGATGTAAAAAAGCACATGAGTGCTTATTCCATTATCCTTGATATAAAAGAATTTTTTAAAAATCGCTCCTCTCTCTTTCTCTCTCTCTCTCAAGTTGTTAAACAAGTGCATCAACGTACCATTGCCTGACCTGCTCAAAGCAACACATGGTGTGTACAGGCGCGGGGTGTCTAGAGATATTTTCCATTCTATTCACAAAAGGAAGACAACGCTACTTCAGACTGTATATTGAAAATATGTCACGATTTCATATGGACTTGATATGCATGATTTCTATAATTTTCCTTAGAAATAATCTTTTTGTGATTTGGTTATGCTTGACATGATAATGAATGAGAATAGCATACATGTGTTTTTCTACTTTGATGAGTTATAAATTGTTACTTTTTGTGCAGTTGCTTTTCCAATGATACCAATGAACCTTTTGTTCCATCCCAAGCCCAAGAAATGTATTGTGGCCCAGGGCCAATGTACATTAAACTTTTTCAGAGTTCAGAGTTCTATCTCTCTCTGTCTCTGCCTCTGTCTCTTCCTCCCTCCCCCCCCCCTCTCTCTCTTTCTCTTTCTCTCTCTGTGTCTCTGTCTCTCTCTTAACATTAACAAATTTAACAAATCTTTCCATGTATGTTTATCATGCATTGAAAAGGGTAAATACTGCGCTATCGTAACATTAGAAATACATACTTCTTTGTTGCAACTTTACGTTGACTGTGGATAGCTGG
>CM054163.1:3790754-3795754 GCA_028751875.1 Rapana venosa
TCTTTTATTTCTTCTTGACTAGAACCAGTAGATGTCATCAACAAAAGTTCGTCGCAATTCATGTTGTCTATCTTTATCAATATATTTTGTGTAAAATAATTGTTGTTGTTGTTCTTGACAAGTTGTTGATAAGTTGTTGATAAGTTGTTGATGGGGACTTGTTTATTTCTTGACAAGTTCTTAATATAGTTCTTGTTTTAGTTCTTGATAAGTTCTTGATAAGTTCTTGATAAGTTCTTGATAAGTTCTTGGTAAGTTCTTGTATTAGTTGTTAATAAGTTCTTGGCAAGTTCTTGCTAAGTTGTTGATAAATTGTTAATAAGATCTCTCTCTCTCCCTCTCTCTCGGCAGTATTGGTCCACTCTCATTCAACTAGCAATGCAGCTTGAAACACAATTTTCTCAAGAGCCACAGCAGGAAACTGCCGCGCTCTAGCTAGAGCGCCTGAAATGAATATTAAACAGGCACACGTCACAGCCTATAGCAGAAAGCCATGCTTCAACGGAGAGAGAGGAAAGACCGGTGTTAGGTGAGCTTCAGGTTACGCGTAACCGTTTCTATTTTTAGCGGCACAGCACCTGAGCAGTTATGCATAATATTCATTGAGAAGCTCGCAGATCCTGTGTTTTAGGTAGGGTGAGAGGTTGTTCTGATTCTGACGAAATATCTGACATTACCTAACAAACTAAGCAAGGTACAGGTAAGATAAATTCAAACACTTTTTTTAATGAAAAGCTCGCACGTCTTCACTGCACAACTTCACACTGCGAAATGACAAGACAGCTAGGGCTCGGTTGCTAACAACATAGAGTTCTGAGCGGAAATGTCGTCACTGTTACTAATCAGCTGATTCTATCTAGTCTTGTGATTGGGGAAAGGTAAGTAACATGTCTAGACATGTCGTATGGAGGCGGGAGACACCCTAGCGCTACCTATTGAAATCTCCCCTATTCAGTTGTCAAAGCCTATTGACGCTCTTATTGTGTGTTGAGGGTCGACGCGTGCTGTGTGTCATTCAAGCAGCCGGCGAGGTGTGTGTCTCCTACCCCATTTCTTTCTCCCTCTTCAACTCTTTTTTCTGTGTACCAGTTTTAGCAAAATTCCCATAATTTTATATTTTTTACCCCAAAAAATAAATTGTATTACTTTCATTTTTAGTAGAGAGAAAGGGAAAAAGCCGCCCAAAGGTAAACTTTTTTAGTTTTTTATAAAACTTGCAATTTTTGGTTCGATGAGGCGAAGCCGAATCGGCCCAAATTTGCCGGGTTTTTGGAAAAAAAGTTGGGTTTGACTTGAGTGGGTTTTTTCCCCTTTTTTGGGGGGGAAAAAGGGGTTTTTCCCTTTGTTTCTACTTGTGAGAGTTTAAGATGTACCCCTACGGGGGGATGGATGTAAAAAAAGCACATGAGTTTATTCTTATCTAAATAAAAAATTTGTCTTTTCCCCCTTTTTATGTTTTGCTTATAGTTATATTTCTTGTTTCCCAAGATGGAGGTATAAATTTTCATACTTTATTTTTAAATATTTTTGGGTTTGGTGGCTGTACTTGATTTTAAATGAATCCCCCTATTTCAATATTTTATTGTTACGTGTACAACTATGTGTCCATTTTAAAAATGGTAGTTTGTTTAATTTTAGATTTTATAAGTTTGTTTTTGTTTTTTTGGTTGTTGTTGTTTTTTTTGTTTTTCCTTTTTTTTTTTTTCTTTTTTTTCCCTTTTCTTTTTTTTTTTTCCTTTTTTTTTTTTTCTTGTTTTTTTTTTTCCCTTTGTTTATTTGTTGTTTGGAGTTTTGGGGTTTTTTGGGGGGGGGGGGGTTTAGGGTCTTCGTTTTTTTGTTTGGTTTTTTTGTTGGTGGGTTTTTTTCTTTTTAAAAAGGGTTTTTTCCCTTTGTTTTTTACTGTGTGAGGGTAAGTATTGGGTATTTTAAGCTAAATTCCCCCTTTCTGCCCGGGAAAACCCGGATTGGTCAAAAAAGATAAACAAGTAGGGCCCATTTATTTGACATTTTTTTAAAGCGTTGTTCGGGGACTAATTTTTTTTGTATTTTAAGGTTTTAACCATAAAATGTGGGATAAACTTTCAGCTTCTATTCGTTACATTAATGTTTTGGTTGTTGTAAGAGCAGCCCCCACGATATTTTTACAACACTGAAATTCCACGGAGCGAGAAATGCCCAATTTTTGCCCTTTTTCGCCTTTTTTAGTTTTTTTGGGTTTGTGTACATTCCTACCTCCACTCATACAATAAAATCAGAATAATGTAATGAAAGACCAATCAATTCGCTTTATTCACAATCACATATGCATAAACATCATAATGATGCAGTAGAAGACGAGTTAGAAGCGTTTGAAGACAGTAACTGAATCACATTTTCCTAGGGTGGTAGTGGAGTTGCACAGTGCTGCCGCTACCTACATGTATATTATTATGTGACTGTGGAAACACCTGCAGGGAACAGAATAGCTGATATAAAAATTCTGGGTGACTAGATTTCAGCAAATTTAGTGTGTAGCTTTTGCCATCATGCTGTGCAATTGTATGAAGTAGAAAGAAAGGGTCTAGCAAGCAGTTTTGTTTTCCATTGTGTGAATCAACACTGTTATAGGCAACCAACTTTCTCCTCTTCCCCACAGATTCCTGTTGGCAATTCTGTTGTCATTACTGTAAATCTAAGAGCTGTTTTTGCCATGTGATGTATAGGACCTGACAGATCTGAGCTAGAAACTTTATGTGGCATCATGAATCTGCCTAAACCAGTGGGTGAAAGTTCTTTCAGAGAGCTCAATAAACATTGTGAGTTGCAGATGGAGTATCAAGGCAGCTGAAGACTTGACATGAAACATTGGACTGACAGAATTGCACAGATAAGCAATTTCTGTTTTTGTGTTTGTGTGTGTGTTGTGTGTGTTTGTGTGTGTGTGTTTGGGTATGTGTGTGTGTTTGGGTGTGTGTGCTTGTGTTTGTGTGTGTGTTTTGGGTGTGCGTGTGTGTGTGTGTGTGTGTGTGTGTGTTTGGGTGTGTGTGTGTGTGTGTGTATGTGTTCGGGTGTGTGTGTGTGTGTGTGTTTGGGTGTGTGTGTGTATGTTTGGGTGTGTGTGTGTGTGTGTGTGTGTGTGTTTGGGTGTGTGTGTGTGTTTGTGTGTGTGTGTGTGTTTGGGTGTGTTTGGGTGTGTGTGTGTGTGTGGGGTGTTTGGGTGGGGTGTGTATGTGTTTGGGTGTGGGGTGTTGTGTGTTGTGTGTTTGGGTGTGTGTGATGTTTGGGTGTGTGTGTGTTGTGTGTGTGTGTGTTAGGGTGTGGGTGTGTGTTTTTGGGTGGGTGTGTGTGTTTGTGTGTGTGTGTTATGTGTTTTTGGGGTGTGTGTGTGTTTGGGTGTGTGTGTTTTTGAGTGTGTGTTGGGTTTTGTGTGTGGTTGTGTGTGTTTGGGTGTGTGTGTGTTTTTTGGGTGTGTGTTTGGGGTGTGTGTGTGTTTGGGTGTGTTGGGGTGTGTGGGTTTGGGTGTGTGTGTGTGTGTGTGTGTGTGTGTTTTGGTGTGTGTGTGTGTGTGTGTGTGTTGTTTGGTGTGTGTGTGTGTGTTGTGTGTGTGTGTGTGTGTGGTGTTTGGGTGTGTGTGGTATGTGTTTGGGTGTTGTGTTTGTGTGGTGTTGTGTGTTTGTTCACTGTTTGGGTGTGTATGTTTGTGTGTGTGTATTTTGGGTGTGTGTGTGTTTGTGTGTGTGTGTTTTGGGGTGTGTGTGTGTGTGTTTGGGTGTGTGTGTGTTTGGGGGTGTTTTGTGTGTTTGGGGGTGGGTGTGTGTGTGTGTTTGGGTGTGTGTGTTTGGGTGGTGTGTGTGTTTTGGGTAGGTATGTATGGCACCAAAGTTTGTGTATGTATGCATGTGTGTGTTTGGGGGTGGTGTGTGTGTGTTTGGGTGTGTGTGTGTGTTTGGGTAGGTATGTATGTGCACCAAAGTTTGTGTGTGTATGCATGTGTGTGTGTACACGCTGTGGTAGCCAAGTGGTCAGACCTTCATACTTGTTATCTGGTGATGACGGATGGCATGGGTTTGTGCTTCCCCAGACGCGTCCGTTCAAGGGGACTTTTTTTCCTGGAGTTAACTTTTTCCTGACTTTGCGCTGGCCTCCGTGTGCTAACATTTGCTCCAGAGCTGACCCAGAGCACACTGCTCTGCAGACTAGCCAAGCTTCTCTCTCGAAGGCGCGTGCCATCATGTTTGGAACAACAACAATAACAATTTTCTGTACGGCAAACCATTGCGTTCGAGGCAAAGTAACTCACTAACTGATCTTATAGCTCTACATTCCCACAATCTCACACATTTCTATAGTTTGTCTTCAAGTTCAACCACCGTTCACACAGTCACAATTCACGGGAAAGAAAGAAAGCATTCATCTCTAATGGGACATTCCATAAACCATGAGGCTTAGGCTGGAGTCAGCCCAGGCTACATTGTTACTACTACTTGTAGAACACTGGGAAAATCGCTTCGTCAGAACAGAGTCGTGTGCAGCTGATGACTTGCTGCAGGAGAAGAACCTGGGCAGCTGCTCTTCATAGGTGTTGACATCAGGAGTAACATAGAGAGCAGACAGTTCAGTGTTGACTTCAGGGGTAACATAGGGAACAGACAGTTCAGTGTTGACATCAGGGGTAACATACCCCTGGAACAGACAGTTCAGTGTTGACATCAGGAGTAACATACCCCTGGAACAGACAGTTCAGTGTTGACATCAGGAGTAACATACCCCTGGAACAGACAGTTCAGTGTTGACATCAGGAGTAACATACCCCTGGAACAGACAGTTCAGTGTTGACATCAGGAGTAACATACCCCTGGGACAGACAGTTCAGTGTTGACATCAGAGGTAACATACCCCTGGAACAGACAGTTCAGGGTTGACATCAGGGGTAACATACCCCTGGAACAGACAGTTCAGTGTTGACATCAGGAGTAACATACCCCTGGAACAGACAGTTCAGTGTTGACTTCAGGGGTAAC
>CM054163.1:3798254-3803254 GCA_028751875.1 Rapana venosa
ATATATATATATATATATATATTATATATATATATATATATATAAGAGAGATAAGTACTATGAACTTTTATTCCAAGTATTCTTCTTCTTTGTGGAGTACTCAGACGGCCACTGTTGTTGTCTGTGGTGAGGGCGAAGGTGTGTTGCACTGCCGTTGAGCGCCTGACAAGTCTGCCCAGTGCATTTGACTTTGGCGTAACTCCTTATATAGGATTTCCATACCAAAGGTAATTCATTTGATTGTATGTGTTTATTCAGCATCTTTGATTATATTTGTAATCCATCATTGTTGTTGATGAATATTGACATTTGCCTATGGTTTGAATCTTATATTGTAGATGTTGTTGTTGGTGTCCTCTTCTTCGTTAATTGTTGCTTTTATTTTATATTTCTTTGTTGTTTCTAATGTTCCTTATGCATGTTGTTTTTGATGCTATTAATAATTTGCATATTATGCCTGTGTAATTCTTGAGCATGGATATATGTGTGTGTTTGTGTGTGAGTTTGCATGCATTCACAGCATGCTCCTTTCTTTGCTTGTTGGCTTTTGAATCACACACTCTCTCTCTCTCTCTCTCTCTCTCTCTCTCTCTCTCTCTCTCTCTCTCTCTCTCTCTCTCTCTCTCTCTCTCTCCTTCTCTCTCTCTTTCTTTCTCTCTCCTTCTCTGATTTAATGAAGTCATATGATTATTTGCTTTTTATTTATTCATTTATGTTATTATTATTATTATATTTGTTTGCAAAAGTTGGTTCGTGTGCTTTTTGAGGCTTTTTTTGTATGTAAGTTTATCTCTGTGTGTGTGAGGGCAGGATGAAAAAAAAGGCTTGTAAACTTATACTTGTACACTCATTTAAGATCATTTTGACTTGACTTGGACTTGACTTTTTTTAAAAGAGATAGGTACTATGAACATTTATTTCAAATATTCTTCTTCTTTGTGGAGTGCTCAGACGGCCACTGTTGTTGTCTGTGGTGAGGGCGAGGGTGTGTTGCACTGCCGTTGAGCGCCTGACAAGTCTGCCCAGTGCATCCGACTTTGGCGTAAGTCCTTATATAGGATTTCCATACCAAAGGTAATTAATTTGATTGTACGTGCTTATTTAACTTTGTTGATTTTATTTGTATTCCATGATTGTTATAGATGAATAGTGACCTTTGCATATGGTTTAAATTTTATATTGCAGATGTTGTTGTTGGTCTTCTTCCTTTATTGTTGCTTTTATTTGTTATTTATTTGTTGTTTATATTTATTTGTTGTTTATGTTGTTTCTTATGCATGTTCTTGACGCTATTGATAATTTGCACATTATGCCTATGTAATTCTTAAGTATTGGTGTGTGTGTTTGCACGCATTCACAAGCATGCACTTTCTTTGCTTGTTTGCTTTTGAATAACTGGTTTTGATGACTGTCATTTCATTTATTTGTTGATGGATTAATTTATTATTTCTTCTTTAATGATATGAATTCTCTCTCTCTCTCTCTCTCTCTCTCTCTCCTCTCTCTCTCTCTCTCTCTCTCTCTCACACACACACACACACACACACACACACACACACACACACACACACACACACACACACACACACACACCACACACCACACACACACACACACACAGAGCAGTTGAAGGAGTGTTCTATGTACAATTCTGATTCCAAGGACATGAATCTAGTGTGCAGTTGATGAGTGGCTGTTTCTAAAATGATGTCTTGCAGTGTTTTGATTATCGCCTCATTTCTCTTTTTATGACATGAATGGGCACAATGTGATTGGTTATTTTTGTATACAGCACTGTTTACATTGCATTAACCTAAGGCTGACATAATTATATTCAGTAGGCACAGTTTTGTAGCGTGATAACTGTTCTGAAAATACAATAGTGTGTGAAGGATTTCAGTTATCATATATATGCTGCACTTGATGTTTGTATTTTATATGCTGGTGTGTTGACATTGTCAGGTATTACGTTGTTATTATTATCAAGTTTTGTCGCAGTTGTGCTTTGAGCTGTGTTTTGTTGTGTTACCATGAGCTAAGATGTGTTTGAATTGTTGTCTAAGTCAGCACTTAAATTATGATTTTGAAACATGCATTTTCAGGAGTACAGTTTTGGGTACATGCCAAGGTATGGTTATGACAAGGTCTTATTAAAGATTATGTGAAGTTATATTTTAATGTTTTCATATCTTGTTTTGTTTTGAATTGTATTGTGGCCAAAGATGAAGTACAATAAATCAGTTCAGAGCTCCCTCCCTCCCTCCCTCCCTCCCTCCCTCCCTCCCTCCCTCCCTCCCTCCTCTCTCTCTCTCTCTCTCTCTCTCTCTCTCTGTCTCTGTCTCTCTGTCTCTCTCTTTCTTCCCTCTCTCTTTCTCTTATTTTATGAACTGATATGATTACTTGCTTTTTATTTATTTATGTTATCATGTGTTTTTTTCTGAGAGATAGGTACTATGAACTTTTATTTCAAATATTCTTCTTTGTGGAGTGCTCAGACGGCCACTGTTGTTGTCTGTGGTGAGGGCGAGGGTGTGTTGCACTGCCGTTGAGCGCCTGACAAGTCTGCCCAGTGCATCTGACTTTGGCGTAACTCCTTATAAATGATTTCCATACCAAAGGTAATTCATTTGATTGTACGTGCTTATTTAACTTTGTTGATTTTATTTGTATTCCATGATTGTTATTGATGAATATTGTCATTTGCATACAGTTTAAATTTTATGTTGCAGATGTAGTCGTTGTTGTTGTTCTTTACTGATTTCTTTTAATTTTTGTCTCTTTGTTGTTTCTGTTGACTTTCATGTGTGTTGTTCTTGATGCTATTAACAATTTGCATGTTATGCCTGTGTAATTCTTGAGCATGGATGTGTGTGTGTTTACTGTTTGCATGCATTCACAGCATGCCCTTTTTGTTTTGCTTGTTTGCTTTTGAATAACTGGTTTTGATTATTGTGACTTTTAGTTCATAGATTTGTTTATGGTTTAATTAGATTTTTTCTTCTTTGATGATATGAACTCTCTCTCACACTCTCTCTCTCTCTCATCTCTCTCTCTCTCTATCTTTCTGTCTGTCTGTCTGTCTGTCTGTCTGTCTGTCTCTCTCTCTTTCTCTCTCTCTTCTCTCTCTCTCTCTCTCTCTCTCCTCTCTCTCTCTCTCTCTCTCTCTCTCTCTCTCTCTCTCTCTCTCTCTCAGCAGTTGGGGGTGTGTGTGAACTGATCTTTTGATCGTGCAGGTTGCAGATTAATATTGACATTTGCATATGGTTTATATTTTATATTGTAGATGGCGTTCTTTTTCTTCTTTAATCGTGGCTTTTATTTTATATTTCTTTGTTGTTTCTGTTGTTTTCTATGTGTGTTGTTCTTGAAGGTATTAGTCATTTACATATTGTTATGCCTGTGTTATTCTTGAGCATTAAGTGTGTTTGCATGCATTCACGAGCATGCCGAGCTTTCTTTGCTTGTTTGTTTTTGAATAACTGCTTTTGATTATTGTTCCTTATATTTCATATAGATGTTAATGGTTTAATTGGATTAAAAAGTGTCATAACTAAGCTTCTGGCGAAGAGAGAGAGGGAGCTCATTCCAGGTTGATGGACCCGAACGAACCTTTTGTGTTGTTTTTATGTAGGAGGTTGTATTTGTTTGTATAATTTTTTTCTATTATTACTTTTCAATGTGGTTGCTTGTGTTTTTCCATTTCTCCTCAACACTCCCTCCCCCTCCCCTGTCCTTTCCATAGCTTTGTAAATATTTTTTTATTGTTGTGTTGCTCTTAGTAGTGATGGGTGATTATTATCATTATTGTAATTATTATCATTATTATGCTAGTATTCATTTCTTATTAATTTTATATTTTCTGTTTGGTTGATTGTTATTGTATGGATATGTAAATGTTAAAGAAGCACTCCTGTAAGAGTATGAGTGCGTAGGAGTACACTTTTGTGGAGGTGGAGGGGAGGGACCTCATTGCTGACAGTATTGTCAGTGCTGATGTCAGGCAGTGAAGGCCTGCTGTCTCTGGCGTTTTGGTCTGGGGTTTTGTGTGTCGTGTTTTGTGGGGTTTTATAAAAAAATTAGTTTGTTTTAAAAAAATAAATATTCAACGTGAAAGAATGGGTGATATTGTTGTACCTGATATGATTTGATGTTTTATGAATTGTTCTTTTTTATTTTAATTCAGTTTAATACAGTTTTAGTGTGTGCATGTGTGTGCACAGGTATGTATGTACGTATGTGTGTGTGTGTGAGTTTTGCTGTGTTTTGGGGTTTTGTTTCTTATTGGGTCTGTTTTATTGTTGTGGGTTGTCATAATAATGTTGTAGTTTTATTGATGCAGCCGTTTTTGTATCTACATAGATGCTTGATGGAAAAAAGCAAATGCGTTGCTTATTCAATGTACCATCTGGAAATAAATAATTAGCTTTCACACACACAGAGGGATATTTTACTCATATTTGTATACTTTTGCATTCCCAGCCCTCCTATACCAAGACAGCAGAAGATTTTGGAAACAAGTCAGTCAGGTGACTGACACATTTTTAATTAATAGGTAAGTACTGCTTTTTTTTTTTTGGGGGGGGGGGGTAGGGGGGGGGGCAGTTCTAAAGCAGTAGATGTGTGGCTGTGAAGGTTGAGAGAGTGTTACAGACACACACACACACACACACACACACACACTCACACACACACACACACGCATGCACACACACACACACACACACATGCACGCAGGGATATATTTCTGATGATTCCTGTATTTCTGCATTCCCAGCGCTGCTGTACCAAGACAGCTGAAGAGTGGAAACAAGTCAGAGAGGTGACTGACACATTTTCAATAAATAGGTAAGGACAGTGTTACATATATGTTTATGCACACACACATGCATGCACGCACGCACCCACGTGCATGCATGCATGCATATATATCTATATATTGATATTGAATGATATTTACCAAGATAGTACCATTTCTCTGTCTAAAGAGCTGGTATGACGAA
>CM054163.1:3808254-3873254 GCA_028751875.1 Rapana venosa
TGACATAGTGATATTTCAGATACAGTTATCACAACAAGCATGGTTAACCTTGTTTTTGAACAGCTGCAACTCTGCAATATTTTGGTTTGGGGTTTTAAGTGTGGGGGTGGGGGGGTTCTTTTGGGTGGGAGAGAGAGAGGGAGAGAGAGAGTATACATGGAAAATGTTTCTGTTTTAACTTAAATTATTCATTTTTAGCTGATGAAGAAAGTGAGTGTGTATGTGCGTGAGGATCAACATAAAATGTACATGTGTATTCTAATGCACACTGTGTTTGCTCTTATTTTGTTTTCAAACACGGTCAGTGCTGAATGTAGATCTTTGTTCTAGGTAGGAGGAGTAGGTAAAGCCTGTTTGTTTTTCACTTTCAGTGAAGCGCTGGTATCATGTGCACCTGACACAGTGTGAGACAAAAAGACAGTACTACATCACACAGTGTGAGACAAAAAGACAGTACTACATCACACAGTGTGAGACAAAAAGACAGTACTACATCACACAAGAACAGGTCAGTCACCAGTGTCACTGGAAAATTATGAAATTTGCAGTTCCTTTGATTAAGAACAAACATAAACAATCTTTTTAAAAAAGCTTGTATTGCACAAAAAAGGAGCAGGCATATGTAGAACTGATTAAAAAAACAAACCAAAAAAACCCCAAACAAACTTTGTTCCTTCTCTGTGTAAAATCAAGAAGAGGGAGGGGGAGGAAAACAAAGCAATACTTGTATTTGTGAAAAATAAGCTGATAGTGGTCCACCCATGAAAGTGACTGTGCTGACACCACTTACAACCTGAGGGAACATAACTGGCAGTGATGCTACCATTGTAAGCAGACTGATATTTGTTCCTGTTCTTTTTTTCTCTCTTTTTTCAACTTTCCCTAAGAGACAGTGGGGAAAAAAAAACCCACCTACAAAAGAAAGCAGCATTCTCAGACTGGCAACTAAATTTGATGTATCTTGCTCAGCAATCTTACATTTTGATCTTTATATAATATGTATACACACTCACACAGTGCAATCATCTATGACTTTCTCTGTGTACCCCTTCAATTTCCCTCTGTTTTTTACCCCTCTTTCCGCAAATGTTTACATTAAAAATATTATTAGCCAATGTATCCACAGTCCAAACTTTCCTGCATGTTATAGTTCTACTGTTAGGTAATTGCGGAGTTCTGTTCTACTTGTTATTATTTACACACACACGCATGCACGCACGCACGGACGCACGCACGCACACACACTTATTGTCAGAAGTTGATGGGGCAGCAATTTTGTGGCAGAAGAGGTTAGAATTAAATCCAGTGTAGATTTTCCCAAAATAGCAAAGAGTGTGTTTTCCTTGACCACAATGAGGTTTTTATCTGACAGAATTACTAGACAAAACAGAAGTCATCCATCCCAGAGAATGTTGAGGTAGAGCAACAAATCACGCCTTGTCCAAAATGGGGGCAAAACAAAACATACTTTGACACTGAGCATACACCATACAAGAAAGGCCATAATCCACATACTGTAATCAGTTCTGTCAGATCACATATTGAAAACACATAGCCACATCATGTGAAAATATATCTACAGATGGATCACATCTTAGCAGTCAACAAGCAGGTGCAACCTTTGACATCCCAGAACTTTAAACTGAAAAATCGTACTACCTTAGAAAAAATCAATCTTGCTTTATACTGCAGAATTTCGATAAGCGCTTCGATTTGTTTGTTTTTTTACAAGATTCATCGCTATATAAATTCCATATATTATTATTATTATTATTATTATTATTAATTTATGGCAATTCTTATGGCTCTAAACCATATCAATGAATGACCTGTTCCTGTCTTTAAGTTTTATTCTATGTTGATTCAAAATCAGCATGACATTCCCTGAAGTCTCTTTCAGTAAAAACACATTCTGCACTGCTTGTAGTTACAGTAATTTTTGTGTTGTTTCATGTTCACTCTCTGTTGAGTTTAAGATTTGCTCATATTAAAGACAACTTCTTTAATTATCTATTATTATGTAATATTTCTAATTCTAAAGCCTCAAAACACCAACACACATGCTATCTCATCATTCTCTCTCCTTCTACCCCGTTCTCTACTTTCTTCAACTTCCACCCACTACACTTTCCACCGTTCCTGTCTAATATCACTAAGAGTGAACAGACGTTCAATTGAAGACAACAACAACAATGCATATATATATCTATATATATCTATATCTATATATATATATATTTATATATATATATATACACTCAGCAGTGTTGTGATGTACAGTTCAGTGTGACAGCAGTGTTGTGATATACAGTTCAGTGTGACAGCAGTGTGGTGATATAATATAGTTCAGTGACTGACGTGTGTCACTTGTGATTCTGTGTGCAGATGGTGTCCATGCTGGAAGAGACCCAGGACCCTGGACCCCCAACCAGTTCAGGGAAAAACGCTTTTCCTCCAGTGCCATGCCTGAGTGCAGTGTAGTGTAGTGTAGTGTAGTGTAGTATGGTGTAGTGTAGTGTAGTGCAGTGTAGTGTGGTGTAGTGTTAGTAGTGCAGTGTTGGTGTAGTGTGGTGTAGTGTAGTGTGGTGTAGTGTAGTGTGGTGTAGTGTAGTGTGGTGTTGTATAATGTGGTGTAGTGTGGTGTAGTGTAGTGTAGTGTGGTGTAGTGTAGTGTGGTGTGGTGTAGTGTAGTGTGTAGTAGTGCAGTGTAATGTGGTTAGTGTAGTGGTGTAGTAGTGCAGTGTGGTGTAAGTTAGTGTAGTGCAGTGTAGGTGGTGTAGTGTAGTGTCGTGAAGTGTAGTGTTAGTAGTGCAGTGTAATGTTGTGTAGTGTATGTAGTGTGGTGTGGTGGGTGTAAATGTGGTGAGTGTGTTGTGGTGTAGTAGAATGTGGTGTAGTTGGTGTAGTGTGGTGTAGTGTGGTGTAGTGTAGTGTGTGTAGTGTAGTGTGGTGTAGTGTATGTAGTGTGTGTAATGTGGTGTGGTGTAGTGTAGTAGTGTGGTGTAGTGCAGTGTGGTGTAATGTGGTGTAGTGTGGTGTAGTGTAATGTGGTGTAGTGTGGTGTAGTGTAATGTGGTGTAATGTGGTGTGGTGTAGTGTGGTGTGGTGTAGTGTGGTGTGGTGTAGTGTGGTGGGGTGTGTGTGGTGTGTGTAATGTGTGTGGTGTAGTGTGGTGTGGTGTAATGTGGTGTAGTGTGGTGTAGTAGTGTAGTGTAGTGCAGTGTAATGTGTTGTAGTGTAATGTGGTGTAGTGTTTTGCAGTGTAATGTGGTGTAGTGTAATGTGGTGTAGTGTAATGTGGTGTAGTGTTTTGCAGTGTAATGTGTTGTAGTGTAATGTGGTGTAGTGTAGTAGTGCAGTGTAATGTTGTGTAATGTAGTGTAGTGTAATGTGTAGTGTAGTGTAATGTGGTGTTGTGTAGTGTAATGTTGTATAGTGTAGTAGTGCAGTGTAATGTTGTGTAATGTAGTGTAGTGTAATGTGTAGTGTAGTGTAATGTGGTGTTGTGTAGTGTAATGTTGTATAGTGTAGTAGTGCAGTGTAATGTTGTGTAATGTAGTGTAGTGTAATGGGGTAGTGTAGTGTAATGTGGTGTTGTGTAGTGTAATGTTGTATAGTGTAGTAGTGCAGTGTAATGTGTGTGTAGGGGTAGTAGTGCAGTGTAATGTAGTGTAGTGTAGTAGTGCAGTGTAATGTAGTGTAGTGTAGTAGTGCAGTGTAATGTTGTGTAGTGTAGTAGTGCAGTGTAATGTTGTGTAGTGTAGTAGTGCAGTGTAATGTGGTGTAGTGTAGTAGTGCAGTGTAATGTTGTGTAGTGTAGTAGTGCAGTGTAATGTAGTGTAGTGTAGTAGTGCAGTGTAATGTTGTGTAGTGTAGTAGTGCAGTGTAATGTTGTGTAGTGTAGTAGTGCAGTGTAATGTTGTGTAGTGTAGTAGTGCAGTGTAATGTTGTGTAGTGTAGTAGTGCAGTGTAATGTGTAGTGTAGTAGTGCAGTGTAATGTGTAGTGTAGTAGTGCAGTGTAATGTTGTGTAATGTAGTAGTGCAGTGTAATGTGGTGTAGTGTAGTGTAGTAGTGCAGTGAAATGTGTGTAGTGTAGTGCAGTGTAATGTGGTGTAGTGTGGTGTAGTAGTGCAGTGTAATGTGGTGTAGTGTATGTGTAGTAGTGCATGAAATGTGGTGTAAGTGTAGTGTAGTAGTGCAGTGTAATGTGGTGTAGTGTAGTAGTGCATGTAATGTGTAGTGTAGTAGTGCAGTGTAATGTGGTGTAGTGTAGTGTAGTAGATGCAGTGTAATGTTGTGTAGTGTAGTGTAGTGTAGTAGTGCAGTGTAATGTGGTGTAGTGTAATGTAGTAGTGCAGTGTAATGTTGTGTAGTGTAATGTGTAGTGTAGTAGTGCAGTGTAATGTTGTGTAGTGTAATGTGTAGTGTAGTAGTGCAGTGTATCTTTACCATCCTCCCTCCACCCTTACTGCTGAAATAAAAAAAAATCTCTATTACAACCTCCACCCCCCCCCCCCCCCCACCCCCTTTCACTTTTGGTGTGCTCATGAAAGAAACCCAGGTGAAAACTTTTATTTTCAGTTTCTGTACAGGGGTTCATGCACACACACACACACACACACACATCTGACATGCGTTTTCGTGTTGATGTGCGTTTTTGTGTTCCTGAGTGTGGTGTGGTGTGTGTGTGTGCATGTGCGCATGTAGGTGTGTGTGTGGTGTTGTGTGTGTGAGAGAGAGAGAGAGAGAGAGAGAGAGAGAGAGAGAGAGAGAGAGAGAGAGAGAGTGAATGAACGAGTGAATCAGTAAGTCTTACATGTAGATGTTGCACATCAGAATCAAAAGTGATGGTCACACTGATCCATCACAACCACTGCATTCTACTGGATGAGAAAAAGCACACCAGTGCTCATTCCACTCTCCTTGAAATAAAAGAAAGAATGAGTAAACATTGAAATATAGGCTTAAAAAAGATAAAGATATCTGATTACAAATATGCATAATACAGACATCTGAATAAGGCTTCTAAAATACAGACATCCAAGATCTATACATCCAAATGCAGATTTTAAAAAAGCCAAGTGTAAACATATTAATGCCTACAGTTTTATGTCTGCATCTATTTCAGAAATGACGTGTGTGTGCAACGCATCTACAAACACAAATTGATGCATCTCGATACACCATGTAACAGACACCTACAGACACTGAATAATGCATCTAAAGAACATGTAACGCACCTACACATGGAATAATGCATACAAAGCACACCAACAGACACACAGCACACACCTACACATGGAATAACATATAGGGCACACCAACAGACACTAACACCTACACATGAAATAACGCATATAGGGCACACCAACAGATACATAACACACACCTACACATGGAATAAGTCGTATAGGGCACACCAACAGATACATAACACACACGTACACATGGAATAACTCACATAGGGCACACCAACAGACACATAACACACACCTACACATGGAATAACTCGTATAGGCACACCAACAGACACATAACACCTACACATGGAATAACTCATATAGGGCACACCAACATATATATAACACACACCTACACATGGAATAACTCGTATAAGGCACACCAACAGACACACCACCTACAGATTGAAATGACTCATATAGGGCACACCAACAGACACAGCACATACCTACACATGGAATAACTCATATAGGGCACACCAACAGACGCATAACACCTACACATGGAATAACTCATATAGGGCACACCAACAGACGCATAACACCTACACATGGAATAGGGCATATAGGGTAAACCAACATACACATAACAGACACCTACACGTGGAATAACTCATATAGGGCACACCAACAGACACACACCTACACATGGAATAATGCATATAGGGCACACCAACAGACACATAACACACAGCTACACATGAATAACTCGTATAGGGCACACCAACAGACACACACCTACACATGGAATAACTCACATAGGGCACACCAACAGACATAACACACACCTACACATGGAATAACTCATAGGGCACACCAACAGACACAACCACACACCTACACATGGAATAACTCATATAGGGCACACCAACACACATAACACATGGCATAACTCATATAGGGCACCACAACAGACACACCTACACATGGAATAACTCACATAGGGCACACCAACAGACACATAACACACACCTACACATGGAATAACGCATATAGGGCACACCAACAGACACACACCTACACATGGAATAACGCATATAAGGCACACCAACAGACACACTCCTACACATGGAATAACTCTTATAGGGCAGACCAACAGACGCCCAACACACACCGACACATGGAATAACTTATTAGGGCACACAAATAGACACACAACACACACCTACACATGGAATAACTCATTATAGGGCACACCAACAGACGCCCAACACACACCTACACATGGAATAACTCATATAGGGCACACCAATAGACACATAACACACACCTACACATGGAATAACTCATATGGGGCACACCAACACAGACCTACACATGAAATAAGTCATACAGAGCACACCACAGACGCATAACACCTACACATGGAATAGGGCAAACCAACATACACATAACAGACACCTACACATGGAATAACTCATAAAGGGCACACCAACAGACACATAACAGAAACCTACACATGGAATAACTATATAGGCACCACAACAACACACACCTACACATGCAATATCTTATATAGAGCACACCAACAGACACATAACACACACCTACACATGGAATAACGTATATAAGGCACACCAACAGACACACACCTACAGATTGGAATGACTATTATAGGGCACACCAACAGACACACAACACATACCTACACATGGAATAACTCGTATAGGGCTCACCAACAGACACCCAACACACACCTACACATGGAATAAGTCATATGGCACACCAACAGACGCATAACACCTACACATGAAATAACTAATATGGGGCACACCAACAGACGCATAACGCCTACACATGGAATAGCGCATATAGGGAAAACCAACATACACGTAACAGACACCTACACTTGGAATAACGCATATAGGGCACACCAACAGACATACACCTACACATGGGATAACTCATATAAGGCACACCAACAGACATAACACACACCTACACATGGAATAACGTATATAAGGCACACCAACAGACACACACCTACAGATTGGAATGACTCGTACAGGGCACACCAACATACACACAAAACATACCTACACATGGAATAACGCATATAGGGCACACCAACAGACACCCAACACACACCTACACATGGAATAAGTCATATAGGGCACACCAACAGACCCATTACACCTACACGTGGAATAAGTCATATAGGGCACACCAACAGACGCATAACACCTACACATGGAATAGCGCATATAGGGCAAACCAACATACACATAACACACACCTACACATGGAATAACGCATATAGGGCACACCAACAGGCACACACATACACATGGGATAACTCATATAAGGCACACCAACAGACACACAACACACACCTACACATGGAATAACTCGTATAGGGCACACCAACAGACACATAACACACACGTACACATGGAATAACTCGTATAGGGCACACAAACAGACCACATCTACACATGGAATAACTCATATAGGGCACACCAACAGACACATAACACAAACCTACACATGGAATAACTCATATAGGGCACACCAACAGACATAACACACATGGCATAACACATATAGAGCACCACGACAGACACACACCTACACATGGAATAACTCACATAGGGCACACCAACAGACACATAACACACACCTACACATGGAATAACTCATAGGGCACACCAACAGACACATATACACACCTACACATGGAATAACTCATATAGGGCACACCAACAGACACATAACAGAAACCTACACATGGAATAACTCATATAGGGCACACCAACAGACATAACACACATAGCATAAACTCATATAGAGCACCACAACAGACACACACCTACACATGGAATAACTCACATATGGCACACCAACAGACACATAACACACACCTACACATGGAATAACTCATAGGGGACACCAACAGACACATATACACACCTACACATGGAATAACTCGTATAGGGCACACCAACAGACACATAAACACCTACACATTGAATAACGCATATAAGGCACACCAACAGACACCTACACGTGGAATATCTCATATAGGGCACACCAACAGACAAAACACACACCTACACATGTAATAACGCATATAAGGCACACCAACAGACACACGCACATACCTACACATGGAATAACTCTTATAGGGCACACCAACAGACGCCCAACGCACACCTACACATGGAATAACTTATATAGGGCACACCAACAGAAACACAACACACACCTACACATGGAATAACTCACATAGTGCACACTAACAGACGCATAATACCTACACATGGAATAAGTAATATAGAGCACACCAACAGACGCATAGCACCTACACATGGCATAACTCATAGGGCACACCAACAGACGCATAACACCTACACATGGAATAGCTCATATAGGGCAAACCAACATACACATAACACACACCTACACATGGAATAACGCATATAGGGCTCGCCAACAAAAACATAACACACACCTACACATGGAATAACTCATAGGGCACACCAACAGACACATAACACCTACACATGGAATAACTCTTATAGGGCACACCAACATACACATAACTCAAACCTACACATGGAATAACTCATATAGGCACCACAACAGACACACACCTACACATGCAATAACTTATATAGAGCACACCAACAGACACATAACACACACCTAAACATGGAATAACAAATATTTGGTCACACCAACAAACGCACACCTACACATGGAATAACTCGTATAAGGAACACCAACAGGCACATAACACACACTTACACATGGAATAACTCGTATAGGGCACACCAACAGACACCTACAGATTGGAATGACTCATATAGGGCACACCAACAGACACAGCACACACCTACAGAATGGAATAACTCATATAGGGCACACCAACAGACATGCAACACACATCTACACATGGAATAAGTCATATAGGGCACACCAACGGACGCATAACACCTAGACATGGAATAACTCATATAGGGCACACCAACAGACACATAACACACACCTACACATGGAATAATTCATATAGGGCACACCAACAGACACACACCTACAGATTGGAATGACTCATATAGGGCACACCAACAGACACATAACACACACCTACACATGGAATAACGCATATATTGCACAACAACAGACACACACCTACAGATTGGAATGACTCATATAGGCACACCAACAGACACCCAACACACACTTACACATGGAATAACTCATATAGGGCACACCAACAGACGCATAATACCTACACATGGAAAAATGTATATAGGGCACACCAACAGACGCATAATACCTACACATGAAATAACTCATATAGGGCAAACCAACATACACATAACACACACCTACACATGGACTATCGCATATAAGGTACACCAACAGACATATAACACACACCTACACATGGAATATCGCATAAAGGCACACCAACATACACATAACACACACCTACACATGGAATATCGCATATAGGGCACACCAACAGACGCATAATACCTACACATGGAATAAGTCATATAGGGCACACCAACAGACGCATAATACCTACACATGGTATAAGTCATATAGGGCACACCAACATACACATAACACACACCTACACATGGAATATCGCATATAGGGCACACCAACAGACACATAACACACACCTACACATGGAATAACTCAAATAGGGCACACCAACAAACGCATAACACACACCTACACATGGAATAACTCTTATAGGAACACCAACAGACATAAAAACACACCTACACATGGAATAACGCATATAGGGCACACCAACAGACACATAACACACACCTACACATGGAATAACTCATATAGGGAACAGCAACAGACACATAACACACACCTACACATGGAATAACTCATATAGGGCACACCAACAGACATACACCTAAACATGGAATAACTCGTATATGGCACACCAACAGACACATAACATACACCTACACGTGGAATAACTCATATAGGGCACACCAACAGACACATAACACCTACACATGGAATAACTCATATACGGCACACCAACAGACACATAACACACACCTACACGTGAAATAACTCATATAGGGCACACCAACAGACATAACACACACCTACACATGGAATAACGCATATAGGGCACACCAACAGACACACACACACACCTAAAACATAGAATAACTCATATAGGGCACCACCAACAGACACACAACACCTACACATGGAATAACGCATATAAGGCACACCAACAGACACATAACAGACACCTACACATGGAATAACTCATATAGGGCACACCAACAGACACATAACAAATGGCATAACTCATATAGGCACCACAACAGACACACCTACACATAGAATAACTCACATAGGGCACCACACAACACATAACACACAAACCTACACATGGAATAACGCATATAGGGCACACCAACAGACACACACCTACACATGGAATAACGCATATAAGGCACACCAACAGACATACCTACACATGGAATAACTCTTATAGGGGACACCAACAGACGCCCAACACACACCGACACATGGAATAACTTGTATAGGGCACACCAAAGACACACAACACACACCTACACATGGAATAACTCTTATAGGGCACACCAACAGACGCCCAACACACACCTACACATAAGATAAATCATATAGGGCAAACCAATAGACACATAACACACACCTTTACAAGGAAAACTCATATGGGGCACACCAACACACACCTACACATGGAATATTGCATATAGGGCACACCAACAAACGCATAACACCTACACATGAAATAAGTCATATAGAGCACACCAACAGACGCATAACACCTACACATGGAATAACTCGTATAGGGCACACCAACAGACGCATAACACCTACACATGGAATAGCGCATATAGGGCAAACCGACATACACATAACACACACCTACACATGGAATAACTCATAAAGGGAACACCAACAGACACATAACAGAAACCCACACATGGAATAACTAATATAGGGCACCACAACAGACACACACCTACACTTGCAATATCTTATATAGAGCACACCAATAGACACATAACACACACCTACACATGGAATAACGTATATAAGGCACACCAACAGACACACCCCTACAGATTGGAATGACTAATATAGGGCACACCAACAGACACACAGCACATCCCTACACATGGAATAACTCATATAGGGCACACTAACAGACACCCAACATACCTACACATGGAATAAGTCATAGGGCACACCAACAGACGCATAACACCTACACATGAAATAACTAATATAGGGCACACCAACAGACGCATAACACCTACACATGGAATAGCGCATATAGGGCAAACCAACATACACATAACAGACACCTACACATGGAATAACGCATATAGGGCACACCAACAGACACACACCTACACATGGGATAACTCATATAAGGCACACCAACAGACATAACGCACACCTACACATGGAATAACGTATATAAGGCACACCAACAGACACACACCTACAGATTGGAATGACTCGTACAGGGCACACAAACATACACACAAAACATACCTATACATGGAATAACACATATAGGGCACACCAACAGACCCATTACACCTACACATGGAATAAGTCATATAGGGCACACCAACAGACGCATAACACCTACACATGGAATAGGGCAAACCAACATACACATAACGCACACTTACACATGGAATAACGCATATAGGGCACACCAACAGACATACACATGGGATAACTCATATAAGGCACACCAACAGACACACAACACACACCTACACATGGAATAAACGCATATAGGGCACACCAACAGACACATAACACACACCTACACATGGAATATCGCATATAGGGCACACCAACAGACATAACACACATAGCATAACTCATACAGAGCACCACAACAGACACCTACACATGGAATATCTCATATAGGCACCCAACAGACAAAACACACACCTACACATGTAATAACGCATATAAGGCACACCAACAGACACACAGCACATACCTACACATGGAATAACTCTTATAGGCACACCAACAGACGCCCAACACACACCTACACATGGAATAACTTATATAGGGCACACCAACAGAGACACAACACACACCTACACATGGAAAAACTCACATAGTGCACACTAACAGACGCATAATACCTACACATGGAATAAGTCATATAGAGCACACCAACAGACGCATAGCACCTACACATGGCATAACTTATAGGGCACACCAACAGACACATAACACCTACACATGGAATAACGCATATAAGGCACACCAACAGACACCTACACATGGAATAACGCATATAGGGCACACCAACAAACACATAACACACACCTACACATGGAATAACTCATATAGGGCTCACCAACAAACACATAACACACACCTACACATGGAATAACTCATATAGGGCACACCAACAGACACATAACACCTACACATGGAATAACTCTTATAGGGCACACCAACATACACATAACTCAAACCTACACATGGAATAACTCATATAGGGCACCACAACAACACACACCTACACATGCAATAACTTATATTGAGCACACCAACAGACACATAACACACACCTGAACATGGAATAACATATATAGGGCACACCAACAAACGCACACCTACACATGGAATAACTCGTATAAGAACACCAACAACACAACAACACACACCTACACATGGAATAACGCATATAGGGCACACCAACAGACACATAACACACACCTACACATGGAATAACTCGTATAGGGCACACCAACAGACATCCAACACACACCTACACATGGAATAAGTCATATAGGGCACACCAACGGACGCATAACACCTACACATGGAATGACTCATATAGGGCACACCAACATACACACACCTATACATGGAATAACTCATATAGGGCACACCAACAGACACAACACACACCTACACATGGAATAACTCATATAGGGCAAACCAACAGACACATACACACACCTACACACTGAGAATCACACATCTAAACACATCCCACACGCATGGAATAATGCATCTAACCACATCGTATATTGCACATCATCACATAATCGGAATAACACATCTAAAGCATGTACCGGACATCTACAGACCCTGAATAGCACAGACACGGAGTAACACAGACACGGAATACCACAGACACTGAACAACACATACACAGAATAACATAGACACTGAATAACACAGACACTGTAAAACGCAGACACTGAAATAACACAGACACGGAATAACACAGAATACAGACACTGAATAACACAGACACTGAATTTAACACAGACACTGAATAACACAGACACGGAATAGTACAGACACTGAATAACACAGACACTGAAAAACTCAGAACACAGACACGGAATAACACAGACACGGAATAACACAGACACGGAATAACGCAGACGCAGAATAACACAGACACGGAATAGTACAGACACTGAATAACACAGACACTGAAAAACTCAGAACACAGACACGGAATAACACAGACACGGAATAACACAGACACGGAATAACGCAGACGCAGAATAACACAGACACGGAATAATGCAGAACACAGACACTGAATAACACAGACATGGAATAACGCAGAACACAGACACTGAGTAACACAGACACAGACACATAATAACACAGACACTGAATAACACAGACACTGAATAACACAGACACGGAATAACACAGACACTGAATAACACAGACACTGTAAAACGCAGACACTGAATAACACAGACACTGAAAAACGCAGAACACAGACACTGAAAAACGCAGAACACAGACACGGAATAACACAGAATACAGACACTGAATAACACAGACACTGAATAACACAGACACTGAAAAACGCAGACACTGAAAAACGCAGAACACAGACACGGAATAAACATGACACTGAATAACACAGACACGGAATAGCACAGACACGGAATAACGCAGACACTGAAAAACGCAGACACAGAATAACGCAGAATACAGACACTGAATAACACAGGCACGGAATAACGCAGAATACAGACACTGAATAACACAGACACGGAATAACACAGAATACAGACACTGAATAACACAGACATTGAATAACGCAGAACACAAACACTGAATAACACAGAACACAGACACGGAATAACACAGACACGGAATAACGCAGACACGGAATAACACAGACACGGAATAACACAGACACGGAATAACGCAGACACGGAATAACACAGACACGGAATAACGCAGAACACAGACACTGAGTAACGCAGAACACAGACACGGAATAACACAGAATACAGACACTGAATAACACAGACACTGAATAACACAGACACTGAAAAACGTAGACACTGAAAACGCAGAACACAGACACGGAATAACGCAGACACGGAATAACGCAGAACACAGACACGGAATAACGCAGACACGGAATAACACAGACACGGAATAACGCAGAACACAGACACTGAGTAACGCAGAACACAGACACGGAATAACACAGAATACAGACACTGAATAACACAGACACTGAATAACACAGACACTGAAAAACGTAGACACTGAAAAACGCAGAACACAGACACGGAATAACGCAGACACGGAATAACGCAGAACACAGACACGGAATAACGCAGACACGGAATAACGCAGACACGGAATAACGCAGAACACAGACACTGAGTAACACAGACACATAATACCTCAGAACACGGAATAACGCAGAACGCAGACACGGAATAACGCAGAACACAGACACGGAATAACGCAGAACACAGACACTGAATAACGCAGAACGCAGATACAGAATAACGCAGACACGGAAGAACACGGACACAGAATAACGCAGAACACAGACACGGAATAACGCAGACACGGAATAACGCAGACACAGAATAACGCAGAACACAAACACTGAATAACACAGACACGGAATAACGCAGAACACAGACACTGAGTAACACAGACACATAATAACTCAGAACACGGAATAACGCAGAACAGACACTGAATAACGCAGAACACAGACACGGAATAACACAGACACAGAATAACGCAGACACGGAATAACGCAGAACACAGACACGGAATAACACATCTAACACATTGTGTACAGTACACCCCCCCCTTTCCCCCAGAATAATGCCTCAATACATACAGCACACACACAGAATAATGCCTCAATACATACAGCACACACACAGAATAATGCCTCAATACATGCAACACACACACACAGAATAATGCCTCAATACGTACAGCACACACAGAGAAAAATGCCTCAATACATACAGCACACACACAGAATAATGCCTCAATACATACAGCACACACACAGAATAATGCCTCAATACATACAGCACACCCACAGACAATAATGCATCTAAACACCGGGTATAACGGACACCTACAGACACTGAAAAACACATCTAAACAAATGCAGTGGACACCTACTAACGCTGAATAACGCATGTAACGCATAATGGACAGACACAGAATAACCCATCCAAACAACTCGTATAACGGACACCCACGGAATAACCCATCCAAACAACTCGTATAACGGACACCCACATAATAACCCATCCAAATAACTCGCATAACGGACACCCACACACACGGAATAACCCATCCAAACAACTCGTATAACTGACATCAACAGACACAAAATAACCAATCCAAACAACTCGTATAACTGACATCAACAGACACAAAATGAACAATCCAAACAACTCGTATAACGGACACCCACAGACACGGAATAACCCATCCAAACAATTGATATAATGGACACCCACAAAATAATCCATCCAAACAACTCGTATAACGGACACCCACAGAATAACTCATCCAAACAACTCGTATAACGGACACCCACAGAATAACCCATCCAAATAACTCGTATAACGGACACCCACAGAATAACCCATCCAAACAACTCGCATAACGGACAGACAGAATAACCCATCCAAACAACTCGTAGAACGGACATCAACAGACACGGAATAACTAGTCCGAACAACTTGCATAACGGACACCCACAGACCCAGAATAACCCGTCCAAACAACTCGTATAACAGACACATAATATAACGGACAGACGCAGAATAACATTAATTTGATCACATATAAGAGGCACATACACATTATAACGCATCTAAACATCATATGAAGAACTTCTATACACATAGAATAAGGCAATCTAAACATTGCACACCTACACATGAAATAGCATCTGAACACATCACATAACGGACACTTACACACGCAGAATAACACATTTTAACATGTATAATGGACACCTAAACACATAATTATGAAGCACACTTACCAAATATACGGAAACGGACACTGAATAGGCATCTCAACGCACGGCACAACTTGCACACCTACAGATAGGGAATAACGCGCCAGTACGAACAGAATGATGCATCCAGACACATCACACAATGCACACCTACCTACAGAATAACACATCCAGAACATCACACAATGCACACCTACCTACAGAATAACACATCCACACACATCACACAATGCACACCTACCTACAGAATAACACATCCAGACACATCACACAATGCACACCTACCTACAGAATAACACATCCAGACACATCACACAATGCACACCTACCTACAGAATAACACATCCAGACACATCACACAATGCACACCTACCTACAGAATAACACATCACACAATGCACACCTACCTACAGAATAACATCACACAATGCACACCTACCTACAGAATAACACATCACACAATACACACCTACCTACAGAATAACACATCCAGACACATCACACAATGCACACCTACCTACAGAATAACACATCCAGACACATCACACAATGCACACCTACCTACAGAATAACACATCACACAATGCACACCTACCTACAGAATAACATCACACAATGCACACCTACCTACAGAATAACACATCACACAATACACACCTACCTACAGAATAACACATCCAGACACATCACACAATGCACACCTACCTACAGAATAACACATCCAGACACATCACACATTGCACACCTACCTACAGAATAACACATCCAGACACATCACACAATGCACACCTACCTACAAAATAACACATCCAGACACATCACACAATGCACACCTACTTACAGAATAACACATCCAGACATATCACACAACACACATCTACATGCATGGAAGAACACATTTCGTCTAATATCACTGAGAGTGAACAGACGTAAAATCGAAGACAACAAAAACATCTAAACACGTCCTATAACGGACACTTACATGCACAGAATACAGGACATATAATAATAATAATAATAATAATAATAAATGGAATTTATATAGCGCTGTATCTTGCACAGACAAATCAAAGCGCTTGCACTCAACTCATTCTTACACAGTCATACAACCAACAGCAAGTAAAAGTTCCAACAAGTCCAAATGCACACACACACACACACACACACACACACACACACACACACACACACACACAACACACACACACACACACACACACACACACACCACACACACACACACACAGGCCACACACCCCTGGCAGGGTGATGGAGTCTTTTGGCTGTTGAAAAGCAGGGAGAGCTATGAAATGAAACAGGAGAGGAAAATCTTAGGTTTGAAACAAATATGTCTTGAGGCCGGATTTAAAAGTGTCACAAGAAGGCCTTTGGCGAAGAGAGATAGATATAACAGAGACATGCACATTTAAACACATGATAAACAGACATCTACACACTCGGATAAACATCATATAACGGACATCTACACACATGGAATAACACATCTAAACACATCACATAATGGACATCTACATACATGGAATAACACATTTAAACATCCTATATCAGCCACCTACACGCACGGGATAGCGCATGTGAACATATATAACGGACACATGCACAGAATAACGCATCTAAACACATTACACACTGCACACCTACATGCATGAGAGAACACATCTACGCACAGTATAACTCGTCTACACACATATAACGGACACCTACACACACAGAATAATGCATGGACACCTACACACATGGAATAACTAGTCTAAACATATAACAGACACACTCATTGAATAACGCATCTAAACATATAACAGACACTTACACTCATTGAATAACGCATCTAAACATATAACAAGAGACCCATCTAAACATATTACAAGAGACCTACACGCATCAAATAACGCATCTAAACACATATAACTGATATCTACACACACCGAATAACGCATCTAAACACATCATATAACTGATATCTACACGCATCAAATAACGCATCTAAACACATATAGCTGATATCTACACACACCCAATAATGCATCTAAACGCATCATATAGCTGATATCTATACGCACCGAATAACGCATCTAAACACATATAACTGATATCTACCTACACCGAATAACGCGTCTAAACCGAACATATAACTGATATCTACACACACCCAATAACGCATCTAAACATCATATAACTGATATATACACACACCAAATAACTCATCTAAACTCATCATATAACTGATATCTTCACACACCCAATAACGCATTTAAACACATCATATAACTGATATCTACACACACCCAATAACGCATCTAAACACATCAT
This sequence comes from Rapana venosa, assembly GCA_028751875.1. NCBI lineage: Eukaryota > Metazoa > Mollusca > Gastropoda > Neogastropoda > Muricidae > Rapana > Rapana venosa. Next base: position 3,827,136 of record CM054163.1, read on the forward strand.
ATAACTGATATCTACACACACCCAATAACGCATCTAAACACATATAACTGATATTTACACACACCCAATAACAAATCTAAACACATATAACTGATAGCTACACACACCAAATAACGCATCTAAATACATCATATAACTATTATATACATACACCCAATAATGCATCTAATAATAATAATAATAATAATAATGTATGGAATTTATATAGCGCTGAATCTTGTAAAGCAACAAATCAAAGCGCTCAGATTTCATTTCATACCACTTTAAGTCACGGCAGATTTCTCTCCGTGAAATTCGGGCTGCTCTCCCCGGGAAGAGCGGGAGAGCGCGTCGCCACAAGCGCTGCGCCACCCATTTTTTTTTTTTTCATGTCTGCAACTGTATTTTTTTCCCTATCAGAGTGGCTTTTTTCTAAGAATTTTGCCAGGGACAACTCTCTTGTTGCCGTGGGTTCTTTTACGTGCGCTAAATAATTACGTGTAACACACGGGACCTCGGTTTATCGTCTCATCCGAAAGACTAGCGCCCAGACCACCACTCATGGTCTAATGGATGGGGGAAAAGTTTCCGGTCCAAACGGGGTACGAACCGCCGCACACTTCAGACCCGGACTTTTCGCTTTCTAGACAGGCGCGTTACCTCTAGACCACCGATCCACCTAAACACATCATATAAATGATATCTACACAACCCAATAACGCATCTAAACACAACATATAACTGATATCTACACGCACCCAATAACGCATCTAAACACATCATATAACTGATATCTACACATACACAATAATGCATCTAAACACATCATATAACGATATCTTCACGCAGCGAATAACGCATCTAACGGACACCTACACATCCATCTAACACCTCATATAACGAACACCTACACGCATGGAATAACACATCTACACACTCGTAACAGACACCCACATGCACGAAATAACACGTATACACACTCGTAACAGACAACCACAGGTCCGGAATAACGCATCTACACACTGGTAACAGACACCGAAATGCACAGAATAACACATCTACACTCGTAACAGACAGACACGGAAAAACACATCTACACACTGGTAACAGACACCCACATGCACAGAATAACACATCTACACTGGAAACAGACACCCACATGCACGAAATAGCACATCTACACACTGTTAACAGACAACCACATGCACGGAATAACGCATCTAAACACTCGTAACAGACACCCACAAGCACGGAACAACACATCTACACACTGGTAACAGACTTCCACATCCACGGACATCTAAAAACTCGTAACAGAAACCCACATGCACGGAATACCACATCTACACACTCGTAACAAAAATCCACATACACGGAATAACACATCTACACACTGGTAACAGACAACCACATAAACGGAATAACACATCTACACACTGGTAACAGACACCAACAGGCACGGACATCTACACACTCGTAACAGACAGTCATATGCGCGGAATAACACATTTACACACTAGTAACAGACACCCACATGCGCGGAGTAACATATCTACAAACTCGGAACACACACCCACATGCGCGGAATAACACATCAACACACTAGTAACAGACACCCACAAACACCGACATTTACAAAGTAGTAACAAACACCACATGCACGGACATCTACACACTGGTAACAGACACTCTCATGTACAGACATCTAAACACTAATAACAGACACCCACCTGCACGAAATAACACATCTACACACTCGTAACAAACACCAATAGGCACGGACATCTACACACTGGTAACAGACACCCACAGGCACGTATTAACACATCTAGACATTGGTAACAGACACCCACATGCGTGGAATAACACATCTACACACTCGTAACAGACACCCACAGGCAAGGAATAACACATCTAAACACTCGTAAAAAAACCCACCCATATGCACGAAAAAACACATCTACTTACTTGTAAGAAACACCCACATACACGGAGTAATACATTTACACACTCGTAGCAGACACCCAAATGCACGGACATCTACACACTCGTACAAGACACCAACAGGCACGGAATAACACATCTACAAACTCGTAACAGACACCCACATGCACGGAATAACACATCTACACACTGGTAACAGACACCCACATGCATGTAATAAAGCATCTACACACTCGTAACAGAACCCCACATACACGGACTAATACATCTACACACAAGTAACAGACACACACATGCACGAACATCTACACACTGGTATCAAACACCCACATGCACGGAATAACACATCTACACACTGGTAACAGACACCCACATGCACGGAATAAGACATATACACACTCGTAACAGACACCCACATGCACGGAATAACGCATCTACACACTGGTAACAGACACCCTCATGCACGGAATAACACATCTACACACTGGTAACAGACACCCACAAGCACGGACATCTACACACTGGTAACAGATACCCACATGCACGGACATCTACACACTGGTCACAGACATCTACAGGCACGGAATAACACATCTATACACTGGTAACAGAGATCCACATGCACAGAATAAGACATCTACACACTCGTAACAGACAACCACATGCCCGGAATAACACATCTACACATTGGTAATAAACACCCACATGCACGGAATAACGCATCTACACACTGGTAACATGCACCCACAGGCACGAATAATGGATCTACACACTGGTAACAGACACCTAAATGCACGGAATAACGCATCTACACACTGGTAACAGACACCCACATGCACGAATAACGGATCTACACACTGGTAACAAACCCACATGCACGAAATAACACATCTACACACTGGTAACAGACACCCACATGCACGGAATAACGCATCTACACACTCGTAACAGACACCCACAGGCACGGAATAACGCATCTGCACACTGGTAACAGACACACACATGCACGAATATCTATACACTGGTAACAGACACCAACAGGCACGAATAACGTATCTACACACTGGTAACAAACAGGCACGGAATAACGCATCTACACACTGGTAACAGACACCCACATACACGGAATAACACATCTACACACTGGTAACAGACACCCACATGCACGGACATCTACACACTCATAACAGACACCCACATGCATTGAGTAACACATCTATACACTGGTAACAGACACCAAAATGTCCGGAATAACACATCTATACACTCGTAACAGACACACACATGCTCAGTATAACACATCTACAAACGAATAACAGACACCCACATGAACGGACATCTACACACTCGTAACACATACCTGCATGCACGGAATAACACATCTACACACTTGTAACAGACACCCACATGCACGGAATAACACATCTACATACTGGTATCAAACACCCACATGCACGGAATAATGCATCTGCACACTGCTAACAGACACACACATACACGAAAAACGCATCTACACACTGGTGACAGACATCCACATGCACGGACATCTATACATTGGTAACAGACACCAACATGCACGGAATAACACATCTACACACCCGTAGCAGACACCCATATGTACGGAATTACACTTCTACACATTCGTAACAGACACACACATGCACGATATAACACATCTACACACTTGTAACAGACACCAACAGGAACGAAAAACGCATCTACACACAAGTAACAAACAGCCACAGGCACGGAATAACGCATCTACACTATGGCAACATACACCCACAGGAACGAATAACGGATCTACACACTGGTAACAGACACCCACATGCACGGAATAACACATCTACACACTCGTAACAGATACCCACATGCACGGAATAAAGCATCTACACACTCGTAGCAAACACCCACATGCACGAAATTACACATCTACACACTGGTAACAGACACCCACATGCACGGACATCATCACACTCGTAACAGACAAACACATGCACGGAATAACACATCTACACACTGGTAACAAACACCCACATGCACGGAATAACGCATCTACACACTGGTAACAGACACACACAGGTACGGAATAACACATTTACACACTGGGAACAGACACCCACATGCACGGAATAACGCATCTACACACTGGTAACATACACTCACAGGCACGAATAACGGATCTACACACTCGTAACAGACACCCACATGCACGGAATAACGTATCTTTACACTGGTAACAGACACCCACATGCACGGACATCTACACACTGGTAACAGACACCCACAGGCACGGAATAACACATCTACATACTAATAATAGACACCCACATGCACGGACATCTACACACTGGTAACAGACACCCACAGGCACGGAATAACACATCTACACACTTGTGACAGACGCCCACATGCACGGACATCTACACACTCGTAACAGACACCCACATGCATTGAATAACACATCTATACACTGGTAACAGACACCCACATGTATGCAATAACAAATCTACACACTCGTAACAGACACACACATGCTCGGAATAACACATCTACACACGAATAACAGACACCCACATACACAGACATCTACACACTGGTAACAGACACCCACATACACAGACATCTACACACTGGTAACAGACACCCACATGCACGGACATCTACACACTGGTAATAGACACCCACATGCACGGAATACCGTATCTACACACTGGTAACAGACACCCACATTCACGGATATCTACACACTCGTAACAAAAACCCACAGGCACGGAATAACACGAAATAACGCATCTACACACTTGTAACAGAGATCCACATGCACAGATAAACACATCTACACACTGGTAACAGACACCCACATGGATGGAATAACACATCTACACACTGGTTACAGACACCCACATGCACGGAATAACACATCTACACACTCGTAGAAGACACCTTCATGCACTGAAATAAACATCTACACATTATTAACAGACACACACATGCACGGATATCTACACACTGGTAGCAGACACCCACAGACATGGAAGAACACATCTTTACACTCGTAACAGAAAAACCTACAGGCACGGAATAACACATCTACGCACTGGTAACAGACATCTACATGTACGGAATAACGCATCTACACAATGGTAACAGACACCCACAATCATGGACATCTACACACTGGTAACAGACACCCACTTGTACGCAATAACACATCTACATACTCGTAGTAGACACCCACCTTAACGGAATTACACATCTACACATTCGTAACAGGCACACACATGCAGGGAATAACGCATCTACACACTGGTAACAGACACCCACAGGCACGGAATAACACATATACACACTCGTAACAGATACCCCCATGCACGGACATCTACACACTCGTAACAGACAACCACACGCACTGATAACATATCTACACACTCGTAACAAACTCCCACATGAACGGAATAACACATCTACACACTGTAAAAAACACCCACAGGCACGTAATAACACATTTTCACACTGGAAACAGACACCCACATGCACGGAAAAACACATCTACACAATCGTAGCAGACACCCATATGCGCGGAATTACACTTCTACACATTCGTAACAGACACACACATGCACGGAATAATGCATATACACACTGGTAACAGACACCCACAGGGACGAAAAACGCATCTACACACATAACAGACACCCACATGCACGGACATCTACACATTGGTAACAGACACCCACATGCACGGAATAACACATCTACACACTCGTAGGAGACACCCATAAGCACGGAATTACACTTCTACACATTCGTAACAGACACCCACATGCACAGAATAACACATCTACACACTGGTAACAGACACCAACATGCACGGACATCATCACACTCGTAACAGACATCTACAGGCACGGAATAACACATCTATACACTGGTAACAAACACCCACATGCACGGAATAACACATCTACACACTGGTAACAGACACACACAGGCACGGAATAACACATATACACACTCGTAACAGACACACAAAGGCACGAAAAACGCATCTACACATTCGTAACAGACACACATGCACGGAATAACACATCTACACACCGGTAACAAACAACCAGAGGCACGGAATAACACATCTACACACTGGTAACAGACACTCACATGCACGGAATAGCACATCTACACACTTGAACAGACACACATGCACGGAATGACACATCTACACACTGGTAACAGACACCCACATGCACGGAATGACACATCTACATACTGGTAACAGACACTCACATGCAGGGAATAACACATCTAAACACTAATAACAGACACCCACATGCACGGAATAACATATCTCCACACTCTTAACAAACACCCATATGCACGGACTAACACATCTACATACTGGTAACAGACAACCACAGGCACGGAATAACACATCTACACACTCATAACAGACACCCAAATGCACGGAATAACACATCTACACACTGGTAACAGTTACCCACATGCACGGAATAACACATCTACACACTGGTAACAGACTATTAAAGGCACGGAATAACGCATCTACACACTTGTAACAGACACGCACAGGCACGGACATCCACACAGTGGTAACAGACACCCACATGCACAGAATAACGCATCTACACACTCGTAACAGACACCCACAGGCACGGAATAACACATCTACACACATTTAACAGACACCCACATGCACGGAATATAGCATCTACACACACGAAACAGACACCCACATGCACGGATTAACACATCTACACACTGGTAACAGATACCCTTATGCACGGAATAACACATATACACACTGGTAACAGACACCCACATGCACGGAATAACACATCAACACACCTGTAACAGACACGCATATACACGGAATAACACATCTACACACTGGTAACAGACTATTAAAGGCACGGAATAACGCATCTACACACTTGTAACAGACACCCACAGGCACGGACATCCACACATTGGTAACAGACACCCACACGCACAGAATAACGCATCTACACACTCGTAACAGACACCCACATGCACGGAATAGCACATCTACACACTTGTAACAGACACCTACAGGCACGGAATAACACATCTACACACATGTAACAGACACACACATGCACGGACATCTACACACTGGTAACAGACACCCACATGCACGGAATAACACATCTACACACTCGTAACAGACACCCACATGCACGGAATAACGCATCTACACACACGAAACAGACACCCACATGCACGGATTAACACATCTACACACTGGTAACAGATACCCTTATGCACGGAATAACACATATACACACTGGTAACAGACACCCACATGCACGGAATAACACATCAACACACCTGTAACAGACACGCATATACACGGAATAACACATCTACACACTGGTAACAGACACTCACATGCACGGAATAACACATATACATACTCGTAACAGACACTCACATGCATGGAATAACACATCTACACACTCGTAACAAACACCAACAATCACGGAATAACACATCTACACACTGTAACTGACACCCACATGCACGGAATAACACATCTCCACACTCGTAACATACACCCACATGCACGGACATCTGCACACTCGTAACAGACAGCAACAGGCACTGAATAACACATCTACACACTCGTAACAAACACCCACATGCACTGAATAACACATCTACACACTAGTAACAGACACCCACATGTACGGTCATCTACACACTCGTAACAGACACCTACCTGCACGGAATAAGACATCTACACACTCGTAACAGTTACCCACATGAACGGAATAACAGATCTAAACACTGGTAACAGACACCCACCTGCACGGAATAACACATCTACACACTGGTAACAGACACCCACATGCACAGAAAACACATCTACACACTCATAACAGACACCCAGAGGCACGCAATAACGCATCTCCACACTCGTAACAGACACCCACAATCACGGAATAACACATAGATACACTGGTAACAGACACCCCACAGGCATGAATAACGCTTCTACACACTGGTAACAGACCCACAGGCATGAATAACCCATCTACATAGTGGTAACACACATCCACATGCACGGAATAACGCATCTACACACTGGTAACAGACACCCACAGGCATGAATAACGCTTCTACACACTGGTAAGGGACACCCACAGGCACGAATAACCCATCTACATCGAGGTAACACACATCCACATGCACGGAATAAGGCATCTACACACTCGTAACAGACACCCACATGCACGAAATAACACATCTACACACTGGTAACAGACACCCACAGGCACGGAATAACACATCTATACACTGGTAACAAACACTCTTAGGCACGGAATAACGCATCTATACACTGGTAACAGACACCCACAGGCACGAAATAACACATCTATACACTGGTGAAAAAACGATTGTTACGGAAACAGCAACAAGAAATCAACACTACTGGGTGTGACGGGCTTCCAGAGTCATCGGAAGATACTCACATGAATGACAGTGCTGAAAGCCGAAAGGAAGCCACTGAAAGGAAGATGGAAGTCTTAAGCGCCAAAAATAAGACCAAAATAGGATTGTGGAATGTGAGAACCATGTTTGAGACAGGAAAACTAGCGCAAGTTACAGGAGAGATGAGACGCTACAATTTACACATTCTCGGAGTCAGTGAAAGCCGGGACGGGGGTTCAAAAAAAACGGCCCCAGAAAAAAAGGAAAAAGACAGTGCGTACAGGGGTAGAGATACAGCCAACATCATGAGGGAACAAATCTAAGAAAGGAAAGGAAATGCCTGAGGGAGGGGAAAACCCTTTTCAACACGGGTATGAAGAAAGAATGAAAGGAAAACAGCTAATAACCACAATCATACAGTGCATCAAAACCAACAATGGGAAGAAAGCAAAAAAACATTTTATGAAAAATTTAAAGCTGAAATGGAAAACACACCAAACCATGACATGAGAATAAAAGGGTGCCTAAATGCAAAATCGGAAAAGACAACAAAACAAAAGAGCCAGGGAAAAAAAGGGTGTGCGCAAAAATTTACAACGAAAAGACGGGGAATTCGCATGACAAATAACCTGCCATTGGTGGGCAAAAATTTCACACCCTGAGATCCCCCAAGTTTTACTGGTTTTTCCCCCAAGGAAGAACAAAAACAATCAAACCACCGATAAACAAGGGGGACATGGGGGAATTGCTCCTAAGAAAAAAGAAAGGGAAAGCCGAGTTGGCAGTGACACCCCCTTTGTCACTGAAACCCAAAAAGTAAGCTGAGAAAAAAGGGATCGGGGAAACCCAAAGACAACACATTTTATGGGGAAAACGCCAAAAACCAAAGTAAAGAGCTTTCACCCCCAGCAAAAAACAATTCCAAGCACTGGGGGATACTGAAAACTACACACCTCCGGACACGACTAAAATAAACACCATTGGAAACAATCGGGAAAAGCCACACCAAGCCATAAAAACGTCTTGGGACAGAGAAAAAGGGAAAAGAAAAAAAAGGGGGATTCAGCAGACCCGGCAACCATCGAGAACGGGAGGAACGAAAAAGAAAATCTTAGAGACAAAGTCAAGCGGATGAAGTGAGGTACAAACAACAGACGAAAGCAAACCAAAATGTGAAAGAAAGACAAGAACAGACAACGTACCTACATGGGTGAATTGCAAGACAAGCAAGGGCCCCGCAAAGGAGAGCAAGGACAGGTATAAATCACCAAAACTTTTAGTGCAAGTACCGGGGGAATACCCAAACACCCAAACCTAATAAACAAGGGCCAAAAACTTACCACAAAGCGAACAAGAAACAAGTGGGCAAAATTTCAGGAAGTTCTCAAAGAACCACCACCAACGAAAGCGATGTACAAAAATCCTAATGCCGATCTCAATGTGAACACACACCCCCCAAAAAAGGAAGAGATTATAGCACAATCACTCTCCAAAAAGAAAAAGCCCCTGGGCCCGGGCAACCTTAAATTCAGAACTTTTCAAAGGGAGATCCAAGTTTCATCAAAGTTTTACAGACACCTTTGGCTAAGGGAGGAGAAACAGCTACCCAATTGGACAGAAGGAGTCATCGTGAAGATCCCAAAAAGACCCTGAACATTTTTAACAACTGGTGTGGACTCACTTGCTATCTTTCCCACAAGATTCTGGGAAAGATCATCATCGACGAATCTCGAGGCAGTGGACAACACTCAAAGGAACAGGCAGGTTTTCGACCCCAAAAAAGATGCACAGACCAACTTCACTCTGCGCAACATCATCGAACAGGCACAAAAAGGGAGAAACAGCTTATATCAACTTCGAAATTTTGAAAAAGCCTTTGACAGATTCATCGAGAAAGTTATGGGAATACGGAGCATATGGAATTCCACAGGGGAAATTTTCCAAGTCATTAAGAGCTTTTTTACAACAACTTCACGGCAGAGTAGGAAACAGCAAAACCAGTTTCGTGTACAACCGCTCAGACAAGGCGCCCCATTCACCTACTCTTCAACTTTAAAAAATTGATTGGTGATGATACAGACAACACTACCAGTCACGGGCATCAATGGAACCCCCTTCTCAACGCTTGAAGACCTAATTTTGCGAGATCGGCACTGCTTCACTACCCACCATCACATTCAAAAGAAGACATCCCCCTCCACACTTTTCGCACAGCAATAGGGCCCGAAAACAGTAAAAAAGACAGAGGGGATGACACGAACGTTTAAAAACCCCCCCGGCACAGTGAATGGAGAAATTTACCAACAACTGAAGAGTTCACGTACCTCGGAGCACTGTTAGGCATGACGTGGAGCAGCAGCGACATCAAGAACCAGATTAACAAAGCAAGAAATGTTTTATAGAAACTAACAATGTTGGAAATCGTCCCAGTACAGCACCAAACCAACTAAGACTATCCCAGAGCTGTGTACTTTTCCACCCTTTTGTACGCTTGGAGTGCTGGAGGATGACTGAGAGTGACCTCGACAAACTATCCACATTCCACAAAAGAATCTCAGAAGAATCCTGCCAACTTCTGACCTGAGACAATCCCCAAACCAAGAACTTTTTGCCGTTGCAACCAAGAAAGCAAAAGACAACATAAACATGCATAGGCGATGAGATGGATAGGCATATCTGCCGTCGGGAACAGGGAAACATCGCCCGAACAGCCCTCCACTGGACACCAGAGGGAAAACGCAAACGAGGACGACCCAAGAACACTTGGCGTCGGACTGTCGAAACAGAGCTGAAGACCTTCCAACATACCTGGGGAACCATTCAGAAGCTGGCCCAGGACAGACAGCAGTGGAGAACATTTGTTGCTGCCCTACATGCCAATAAGGAACAAAGGCATTGATAAATGATGACACTGGTGACAAACACCCACAGGCACGAATAACGGATTTACACACTCGTAACAGACACCCACATGCACGGAATAACACATCTACACACTCGTAACAGACACCAACATGCACAGAATAACGCATCTACACACTGGTAACAGACACCCACATGCACGGAATAACACATCTACACACTAGTAACAGACACCTACAGGCACGAAATAACGCATCTACACACTCGTAACAGACACCCACATCCACGGACATTTACACACTCATAACAGACACCCACATACATGGACATGTACACACTCGTAACAGACACCCACATGCACGGAATAACACATCTACATACTTGTAACAGACATCCACATGCACGGAATAACACATCTACACACTCGTAACAGACACCAACATGCACGGAATAACACATTTACACACTGGTAACAAACACCTACAGGCACGGAATAACGGATCTACACACTCGTAGCAGACACCCTAATGCACGTAAAAACACATCTACACACTCGTAACAGACACCCACATGCACGAAATAACGCATCTACACACTGGTAACAGACACCCACATGCACGAATAACGCATCTGCACACTGGTAACAGACACCCACATGCACGAATAACGCATCAACACACTGGTAACAGACACCCACATGCACGAATAACGCATCTACACACTGGTAACAGACACCCAGAGGCACGAAATAACACATCTACACACTGGTAACAGACACCCACAGGCACAGAATAAAACATGTACACACTGGTAACAGACACCAACATGCATTGAATTACACATCCACACACTGGTAACAGACACCCACATGCACGGAATAACACATCTCAAACACTCGTAACAGATACCCACATGCACGGAAAAACACATCTACACATTCGTAACAGACACCCATTTGCACGGAATAACGCATCTACACATTCGTATCAGACACCCACAGACACGGAATAACACATCTACACACTGGTAACAGACACCCACAAGCAAGGACATCTACACACTCGTAACAGACACCCACATGCACAAAATAAAAGATATACACACTGGTAACAGACGCCTATATGCTCGGAATAACGTTTCTACACACTCGTAACAGACACCCACATGCACGGAATAACACATCTACATACTTGTAACAGATACCCACATGCACGGAATAACGCATCTACACACTGGTAACAGACACCCACGACAGGCACGAAGAACGCATCTATATACTGGTAACACACTTCTACATGTACGGAAAAAGGCATCTACACACCGGTAACAAACACCCACATGCACGGAATAACACATATACCCACACGTATCAGACGCCCACATGCACGGAATAACACATCTACACACTGGTAACAGACACCCTTAGGCACGGAATAACGAATCTACACACTGGTAACAAACACCCACAGGTACGAATAACGGATCTGCACGCTCGTAACAGACACCCCCCATGCACGGAATAACAACATCTACACACTGGTAACGACACCCACATGCACGAAAAATGCTCTCACACTGGTAACAGACACCCCCCAAAGCACAGAATAAACACATCTACAAAACTGGTAACAAACACCCACATGCACGGAATAACACAACTACACACTAGTAACAGACACCGACAGGCACGAATAACGCATCTACACACTCGTAACAGACACCCACAGGCACGGAATAACACATCTACACACTGGTAACAGACACCCACATGCACGGACATCTACACACTGGTAACAGACACCCATATGCACGGAATAACTCATCTACACACTGGTAACAGACACCCACATGCACGGACATCTACACACTGGTAACAGACACCCATATGCACGGAATAACACATGTACACACTGGTAACAAACACCCACAGGCATGAATAATGCTTCTACACACTCGTAACAGGCACACACATGTACGGAATAAGGCAGCCACACACTTGTAACAGATACCCACAGACACGGAATAACAAATCTAAATAAGGGTAACAGACACCCACATGCACGCAATAACACATCTCCACACTGGTTACAGACATTCACGTGCACGGAATAACGCATTTACACACTGGTAAGACACCCACAGGCAAGGAATAACACATCTACACACTCGTAACAGACACCCACAGGCACGGAAAAACACATCTACACACTGGTAGCAAACACCCACAGGCACAGACATCTACACACTGGTAACAAACACCCACAGGCACAGAATAACGCAAATACACACTGGTAACAGACACCCACAGGCACGGAATAACACATCTGCACACTCGTAACAGACACCCACAGGCACAGAAAAACACATCTACACACTGGTAGCAAACACCAACATGCACGGAACAACACATCTACACACTGGTAACAGACACCCACAGGCACGGAATAACATATATACACACTCGTAACAAACACCCACATGCCCGGAATAACACATCTACACACTTGTAAAAAACACCCAGATTTACGGAATAACACATCTACACACTCGTAAAAAAATACCCACATGCACGGAATAGCACATCTATACACTCGTTACAAGTACCCACATGCACGGAATAACACATATACACACTCGTAACAGACACCCACATTCACGGACATCTACACATTGGTAACAGATACCCATAAGCACGGAATAACATATCTACACATTTGTAACAGACACCGATATCCACGAAATAACACATCTCCACACTGGTAACAGTCACACACATGCACGGAATAACACATCTATACACTCGTAACTGACACCCACAGGCACGGAATAACGCATCTACACACTCGTAACAGACACTTACATGCACGGAATAACACTTCTACACAATCGTAACAGATACCCACATGGACGGAATAACACATCTACACACTGGTAACAGACACCCACATGCACGCAATAACACATCTCCACACTGGTTACAGACATTCATATGCACGGAATAACACATCTACACACTCGTAACAGACACCCACATGCACGGACTAACACTTTTACACAATCGTAACAGACACCCACATGGACAGAATAACACATCTACATACTGGTAACAGACACCCACATGCATGCAATAACACATCTCCACACTGGTAACAGACACCCACATGCACGCAATAACACATCTATACATTGGTAACAAACACCCACATGCACGGAATAACGCATCTACACACTCGTAACAGACACCCACATGCACGGAATAACGCATCTACACACTCGTAACAGACACCCACAGGCACGAAATAACACATCTCTCTCTTATTCCTTATAGCTCCTAGCGGAGCATAGTGTCTCAACAGCGTCCCTCCACCTTCTCCTGTCTCTGGCAAGGGTCTTGGCCTCTTCACATGTCAGGCTGGAGTCTCTCAGCTCACTATGCAGGCTTCTCTTCCAGGTCTGTTTGGAACGCCCTCTCTTCCTTTTCCCCTGCGGGTTCCACTCGAGCGCTTGTCTGGTGATGTTGCAAGGCTCCTTCCGTAGCGTGTGGCCGACCCAACGCCACTTTCGCCGCCTTACTTGGACTTCCATAGGCTGTTGGTTCGCCCTCATCCACAGGTCGGTACTTGGCACTCTGTCGAACCATCTGAGATGAAGGATCTGCCGGAGACATCCGTTGATGAAGGTCTGGATCTTGGAGGAGCTGGTGTTGATGACCCGCCAAGTTTCTGACCCGTAGAGAAGCACAGACTTCACGTTGGAGTTGAAGATCCTGAGCTTGGTGGTTGTGGAGATCGCATTTGTTCTCCATACGGGTTTCAAGATGGCAAATGCTTGGCGTGCTTTCTTTATTCTTGCCTTGATGTCTTCGTCTGTGCCTCCTGTCTTGCTGATCTTACTGCCCAGGTACACAAATTCACTGACATCCTCTACTGCTTTCCCAGAGATGGTGACAGGAGCCTCATGCTGGTTGGTACGCAGTAGCTTGGTCTTCTCTTGACTGATCCTGAGGCCAACACGTCTAGCTGTGGTATCTAGGGCAGTGACTTTGCTTTGGATGTGCTGCAGGCGGTGGGATAGCAGAGCCAGGTCATCGGCAAAATCGATATCTTCCAGCTTTGTCATGAGGGTCCAGTGGATACCTTTCCCGGAACTTGCGTAGGCCGTCCTTGTCACCCAGTCCAGCACCACAAGGAAAAGGAGTGGAGACAACAAGCAGCCCTGTCTGACGCCGGAAGAGATCCCGAAGCTGTCGGAGAGTCTTCCACCGGGGATGACCTGGCAGGAGAATCCTTCGTAAAGTTGTCTTATGATGTTGACAAACTCTGATGGCACACCATAGTGGAGAAGGATGTTCCAGATTGCTTGTCTGTCCACGCTGTCAAAAGCCTTCTCAGAATAACGCATCTACACACTGGTAACAGATATCCACATGCACAGAATAACACATCTACACATTGGTAACAGACACCCACAGGCACGGAATAACATATACACACTCGTAACAGACACCCACATGCACGAACATCTACACACTCGTAACAGACACCCACATGGACGGAATAACACATCTACATACTGGTAACAGACACCCACATGCACGCAATAACAAATCTCCACACTGGTTACAGACATTCATATGCACGGAATAACACATCAACACACTCGTAACAGACACCCATCTGCACGGAATAACGCATCTACACACTCGTAACAGACACCCACAGGCACGGAATAACACATCTATACATTGGTAACAAACACCCACATGCACGGAATAACGCATATACACACTCGCAAAAGACACCCACAGGCACGAAATACATCTACACACTGGTAACAGGCACCCACATGCACGGAATAACACATCTACACACTCGTAACAGACAGCCATAGGCACGGAATAACGCATCTACACACTGGTAACAGATATCCACATGCACGGAATAACACATCTACACATTGGTAACAGACACCCACAGGCACGAAATAACATATACACACTGGTAACAGACACCCATATGCACGGACATCTACACACTCGTAACAGACACCCTCATGCACGGAATAACACATCTACACACTCGTAACAAACACCCGCATTCACGGAATAACACATCTACACACTCGTAAGAGACACCTACATGCACGGACATCTACGCACTCGTAACAGACACCCACATGCACGGACATCTCCAAACTCGTAACAAACACCCACATGCACGGAATAACACATCTACACACTCGTAACAGACACCCACATGCACGGAATAACACATCTACACACTGGTATAAAACACCCACATGCACGGAATAACACGTTTTACACACTGGTAACAGACACCCACATGCACGGAATAACACATCTACACACTGGTAACAAACACCCATATGCACGGAATAACACATATATACACTGGTAACATACACCCACATGGACGGAATAAAACATCTAAACACTGGTAACAGACACCCACATGCACGGAATAACACATCTACACACTGGTAACAGACACCCACATGCACGGAATAACACATCTACACACTGGTAAAAGACACCCACATGCACGGATTAAAACATCTACACACTGGTAACAGACATCCACATGCACGGACATCTACACACTGGTAACAGACACCCACATGCACGGAATAACCCATTTAGACACTCGTAACAAACATAAACAGGCACGGAAAAACACATTTACACGTTGGTAACAGACGATATTGATCGCATGGGCCGCAGTGAAGAAGAACTCCAGGATCTCACCACCAGACTGGAAACATCAGCCAATGCCCACGGTATGGAGATCAGCACGGAAAAGAGCAAGATCCTAGTAAACAGTACCACACCGACCACTCCCACCAGCATCAAGATGAGGGACGAGACACTAGAGGAGGTGGAAACTTTCAAGTACCTTGGAGCAGTGATCACCAAAGAAGGCACGAGCACACAAGAGGTGAAGATCAGACTTGCTGTGGCCCCTCTTCTCCATGACTAAGCTGGCGAAAGTGTGAAGAAACCACAACATCAAACCCACACAAGGTCAGACTCTACAAGGCACTCGTCACAAACCATTGCCTTGTACAGCTGGGAAGCATGGACACTTACGGGCCCATTTAGAACGTCGCATTCCCAAGCCTTTGAATGAAGTGCCTCAGGCGGATCCTGAACATCACCTACAGGACCCCAAAACCAATGACTAAAGTCCTGGCAGCAGATCGAGGCACTGGCTGGCAAACAAGAAACCATTGCTAGATACAGTCAAACGGAGGAAACTGAAGTGGTTTGGGGCCCCACAACAAAGGCATAACAGCCTGTCAAAGACAGTCCTGCAGGGAATGTGGAAGGAGCAAGGAGGCAGGGACGATCACGCAAAAGCTCAACATCAAGGAGTGGACCGGCCTCACTGTACCAAGCCTCCTGAAAGCAGCCCAGGACAGAACCATTTGGCGGTCCACTTGCAGCGTCCGTGCGGGTACACCAACGGTCGTCCCGACCAAGGGATGAGTGAGTGAGTGAGTGAACAGACACCCACATGCACGTAGTAACGCATCTACACACTGGTAACAGACACCAACATGCCCGGAATAACACATCTACACACTGGTAACAGACACCCACATGCACGTAATAACGCATCTACACACTGGTAACAGACATTCACATGCACGGAATAACCCGTAACAGACACCTACATGCATAGACATCTACGCACTGGTACCAGACACCCACCTCACGGAATAACAATCATCTTCACACTGTAACATACACGCCACCAATGCACGGAATAACACATTCTTCACACTGTACCGAGACACCCTACATGCATCGGAATAACGCATTCTACACACTGCGAACACCCCAACCCACAGTCACGAATGACCATCTCACCCTTCGTAACAACACCCAAATGCCTCGAATAACACATCTTACACACTCGAAAACAGACACCCACATGCACGACTAACGCTTCTACTACACCCTCGTAACATCTACCCACAGTCAAAGAATGAAACGATCTACCACGACGTAACAGACAACCCACATCACGAAAACACATCTACACACCCTAAAAGACAACCCATCATCAGGGACATCTACAGCATTCGTAACTGACACCCTCATAGTACGAATATATACCCATCACACACTCGTAACTGGACACCCACTTGTACCAATAAATCATCTACACAGTCGTAACAGATATCCACAGCTCGTGAATAACACATCTACATGAATGTATGAACACCCCACAGCACGAATAACCTATACACCACTCGTAACAGACACCCTCAAGCACGACATCTTCTCACTCGTAACAACACCAATAGGCACGGAACAACAACAAATCTACACCACGCAACATACACCCACATGAAGCGGGAACATAACACTTCTCCAGCACTCGTCACATACACGCACAGCGACGGATAACAATTCTACGGCACTGGTAACAGCCAATACACTAGGCACGATAACACTTCTAAACACAGTACAACCCCACATGCCGGACATCTACATCTCGTAACAACCACCCGACATGCACGAATATCACATCTACACACTAGTAACAAACCACCCTCATGCTCGAACTAACACATTTACACACCGGTAACCATAACCACATGCACGGAAAAACACATCTACACACTGTAACAAAAACCCATATTCACGATAATACACATATATACATTGGAAACATTACACCCACATCTCAGAAATAACACATCTATCACACGGTCATACAGACACACACTGCACAATAACACATCTACGACACTGTAAACAGATTCCAATGATCACGTGAAAAACCATCTACACACTCGACACACACCCACATGCACGAATAACACATCTACACACTCGTTTCAACACCCACATGACACGGAAAACACATCTACACACTGGTAACAGACACATCACGTGCACGGAATAACACATCAACACACATGGTAACAGATACCCAATTCACGGAAAAACACATCTACACACTTACAAACAAACTCCACATCATCGAATAACACATCTACACACTGTAACAGACACCCCATCACGAGCATAAAACAGTCTACAACTATAACAGACACCCCACATGCACGGAATACCGCATCTACACAATGGACACTGTAACAACACCGTACATGCTCGAAATACACATCTACACACTGTAAACGACACCTCACATGCACGAATAACACACATTTTACACACTTGTAACAGACACCCACATCACGAATAACACACTACCACACTTCAACATACACCACACATGAAGCATAAACACTTCTACACACACCGGTAACAGACACCTATATGCACGGAATAACCAAATCTACCGCACGGTACAGACACCCACAGGCACGGAACTTAACACACTAAACACTAGTAACAGACACCCACATGCACGACATCTCGAACTCTACAGACACCAACATGCCGAAAACCCATCAACACACTAGAAACAAACACCATCATGCACGAAAATAACACATTTACACACTGGTTAAACATACCCACATGCACTGAATAACACATCTACACGACTGTAACAAAACTACCATTATGCTCGAATAACACATATCTACATCGTAACATACACCCACATTCACAAAAACAAATCTACACACGGTAACAGACACACCACTTCACGGACTAACACATCTACACACTGTAACAGATCCCAAATGCACGAAAAACACATCTACACACGCGTAACAAACTCCCACAGTGCACGAATAACACATCTACACACATCGTAACAACAACCCACATGCACGACATCTACTAACTGGTAACAACACCCACATCACTAATAACACATCCTACTCACTGACGTAACAGACAGCACACGGGCACTGAAATACACATGCTACACACTGTATCTAATTCCCAAATGCACTGGAAAAACACATCGACATACACTCGTAACAGACACCCACATGGCATGGCATAAAACATCTACCAGACTGGTAACAACTCCCCACATACTCGAATAACGCATCTACACACTGTAAACAACACCTACATGATAAATAACTATGCATATACACACGGTAAACAGAAACCCACACTGCACGGACTATCACAGGTACACACACTTGAACAGACACCCCATGCACGAATAACACATCTAACACACTGGCAACATACAACCCACATGAACGGAATAACACTTCTACACACTCGTAACGAGACACCACATCACGAATCAACCAATTCACCAATGGAAACAGAATCACCCCACACGCAAAGTAATACACATCAAACACTAGTATAGCCGACACCACATGCACGGACATCTACGAACTCGTAACAGACACCCACATGCACGGAATAATCAACACCATCCCTACCACACTATAACAAAAACACCCACAAGCACGAAAAAACAACATTAAGCACCCAACAGTAAGCATACCCACATGAGCCCGATACACACATCTAATCACACGGAGTAACAAACTCCCATATTCACGAATAACACCAATATACATTGGTAAACATACACCCACATGCACTGAATAACACATCTAACCACTGTAACTAGACACAGCAACGTGCACGAATAACATCATCTACACACGTACACATGGCCCAAATGCACGCAAAACAATCTACACACGCGTAACAAACTCCCACAGACGAATAACACATCACACACTCTCGAACAGTAACAACCCACCTGGCACGGACATCACACATGGTAACAACAACCCGACATGCAGTGGATAACACATCCTACAACACTGGTAACAGACACCACGTCACGGAATAACACATCTACACCAGTACAGCGATTCCCAAATGCACGGAAAAACACATCTACAACACCTCAGATAACAAACACCCACATCTCGGATAACACATCCACACACTTGGTAAACAGAAAAAAACCCACCACCCATGCACGCAATAAAACAGCTACACACTATTGTAAAAGACACCCACATCACGTAATAATCCATTTACATCACTTGTAACAGACACCCACATCCCGAATAACATCATCTACACCTGTAACAAACACCCATTCTTGCTCGGAGATAAACACATCAAACACTGGTAACATACACCCACATCACTGAATAAAAACTGCTACACTATGGGTAACAAGACACACCCAAAGCACGGACATCGCTTACACACGTACAGACACCCCACAGGCACGGAATAACCCAGCTACACACTCGGTAAAAAACACACCCACACCTGGAATAACACATCTACACACTGGTACAATACCCCACTTCTCGAACATTCTAACACTGGTAACAACACCCACAGCTCGGAATAACGCTCGACACACACTTCCGATATTCATCTAAACACATCAGATAAGTCACCTGACACTTCAGACACCCAGCACGCAAAGAAAAAAGCAGCTACTACAAATCATATAACGTCACTATACACACTCATTAAGAACACATCTACAACACTCGAATAGATCACAACTAAACACATCACACAACGCAACTACACACCTAGAACAACACATCATAATAAAACACGACACTAACACATCTAACCTTCATAACAGACACGAACACAGCTAAACAACATATCATTAGACATCTACATAACCACCTACAGAATGCTGAATCATCGCCTTGTAAAGACATCATATAAAGACAACCAACACATTGGGGAAAAATAACAACAATCTAAAACCATCATAAACACTTACACACAAATGACACACATATTACGACACCTCTTCACACAGAATTCCCATCAAATAATTACGGTACACCTACACACAGAATACACATCTAAACACTCATATCACCGGTCACCTACACACATTTAAAAATAATAATAAAAAATAATAAAAAGAAAAGAAGAAGAAGAAAAGAAGAAGAAAAGAAGAAAAAAAAAGAAGAAAAGAAGAGAAGAAAAAGAAGAAAAGAAAAAGAAGAAAAGAAGAAAAGAAGAATGTAGAAACTATATATCAAATTTTGTAAAGCAACAAATCAAAGCCTCAGATACATTTAATTTTTTTATATCGAGCAAAAATACACCAGGGCTTTTTATTTCATCCCCGTGGAGGGGTTTTTAAAATTTTTTGTCTCTGTTCCCCCGCACCAATGGCCTACCTTACAAAACGAACAGTTTTACGGGTGCCAAGATTTCTCATCGTTGAAACCGGGCCCTCGTTTATACTCACCCAAGAACTTTAAATTTTCATTCATTTTTTGTGTTAAAATGGAAAAAGGCAAGGGGGGAATCGAACCCAGAAACCTCACGGTATTTTTGGCAGGCAAACGTCTAACCATCCGCCCCCCTTTCCTTCCTTTAAATTTTAACCTCAAACACACCATAAAAAGGACCCAAAAACAAATAAAAACTCAATAACGACACTACAAACAAATATCAAAACATAAAGGGACTTTTCACACACACAGAATAACACTCTAAACTTTTATAAACGACCCCCCCACAGAGAGAATATCACATAAACGACATCTACACACACAGAATAACACATTTAAACACATAGGCCTGTAAGAGACCTACACACACAGAATAACACATCTAAACACATCAATAACGGACACCTACAAAACAGAATAACACATTTAAACACATGGGCCTATAAGAAACCTACAACACTGAATAAACGCGTCTAAACACACCAATGTAACACACAATACAGCAGGGAAATTTAACATATCTAAACGCGTACAACAAAACACATACACACATGGAAACGCATAAAAACACATATAAGGGACACCTGCACACATGGAATAAACACATCAAAACACATATAATGTAAAACCACAAAAATGAATAACACATCAAAACCATAAACGGACACATGCACACATGGAATAACACATCAAAACACATATAATGAACACCTACACACATGGAAACGCATCAAAACACAAATAAGGGACACATGCACACATGAAAAACACATCAAAACACATATAATAACACCTACACACATGGAATAACACATCAAAAACACATAACGGACACCTACAATACACAAATAACACATCAAAACACATATAACGGACACCTACATACACGAAATAACACATCAAAACACATATAACGGACACCTACACACATGGAATAACACATCAAAACACATCGAACACCTCACTCACTCACTCACTCATCCCTTGGGCGGGACGACCGTTGGGGTACCCGCACGGACGCTGCAAGTGGATCGCCAAATGGTTCTGTCCTGGGCTGTTTTCAGGAGGTTTGGTACAGTGAGGCCGGTCCACTCCTTGATGTTGGATATCCAGCTTTTGCGTGGTCGTCCCTGCCTCCTTGCCTCCTTCCCCCATTCCCTGCAGGACTGTCTTTGACAGGCTGTTAGCCTTGTTGTGTGCCAAACCACTTCAGTTTCCTCCGTTTGACTGTATCTAGCAATGGTTCTTGTTTGCCAGCCAGTGCCTCGATCGCTGCCAACGAAAGTCTTTTGTTTGGGGTCTCTGTAGTGATGTTCAGGATCCGCCTGAGGCACTTCATCTAAAAGGCTTGAATGCGACTTCTAAATCGGCAGTAAGTGTCCTTGCTTCACAGCTGTACAAGGAAATGGATGTGACGAGTGCCTTGTAGATCTGACCTTAGTGTGGTTCTGATGTTGTGGTTTCTCCACACTTTCGCCAGCTTAGTCATGGAGGAAGTGCCACAGCAAGTCTGATCTTAAACCTCTTTGTGCTCGTGCCTTCTTGGTGATGACTGCTCCAAGGTACTTGAAAGTTTCCCCACCTCCTCTATGTCTGGGCCAAATCATCTTGATGCGGGTTTGGAGTGGTCGGTGGGTACTGTTCACTAGAATCTTGCTCTTTTCCGTGCTGATCTCCATACCGTGGCATTGGCTATGTTTTCCAGTCTGGTGGAGATCCTGGAGTTTTTCATGCGGCCCATGAATAAATTTATCGCTGCGAATCGAAGATTGCAGACTGGCCTTCCTCCTATTTGATTGTGGTCTTGAAGTCAAGGAGGGCCTCCTGCATGATGTTTCTCCAGAACACGTTGAAAAGAACGGGGATAGGGGGCAGCCTTTCGAACCCAACTAAAGCCCCGGAAGAACTCCCCGATTTCCTCCACCCATGAGACTGCACTGTGGGAGCTGTCATAACAGCCCCCTGGATGACTTGAATCAGGTCCTCGCGAAGCTATATCTCCTCATGACTTGCCACAGAGCTTCTGCCCACTCGGTCGAAGGCCTTTTTGAAGTCAATGAAGTTGTTGTAGAGCTGTAGCTGATTTTGGGAGATGCTTCTCTATGACCCATTCGATGTTGAAGAACTGCTCGACAGTGCTTCGACCTGTCTGAATCCGGGCCTTTTCTTCTGATAGGATTTCTTCTGCTTGTGGTTTCAGTCTGTTCAAGGCAATGCTAGCAAAAATTGCTTGGATGGTTTAAATCAGACTGATTGTTCTGTAATTTTGGCACTTCTTCAGCTCCCTTCTTTGGAAGTGGAACAAATATGAATTGGTCCACTCTCAAGCCACACTTTGCTGTCCGATGCGTTGGCAATGATTGTTAATGCCTTGATCATCTTCTGGGCCTCCGTTCTTGATGACTCAGCCGGATGTTGTCAATCCCCGGTGACTTGCCTCCTTTCAGGGATCTTACTGCTTCTTCTACTACCTCTCCCCACACCTTGTGCTTTTAGGGTCGATGGTCCCGGGATCTTTCTCGTGAAGTTTGTTTGGGATCAGCCCTTCACTTGTAGTTGTACAGTCTCTGCAATATTCTGTCCATCCATTCATGATATGGCGCTCTCTTAAGGGCTGACCCCTCTTGTCTTCAATAACGGGTCTTTGGGTGCTGGGACTTGTTATACCTTGAATGGTCTGGTACGCCTCTTGCTGTCTCCTTTCGCCATTGCCTTCCCCAAACCTTGGAGCATTTGTTCTGACATCCAGTTCCCCATTGCCTCAGTCATCTTCTTGATTGACCTTTTACTGTTCTATACCCCTTCGGCCGTTTCTGGGATTTTGTCTTCACTGGCTTAGCTTCCCCTACGTTGGTCGCACAGGTCCAGGATATCGTTGGAAAACCCCCGGTTGGTTCTTTTTCCCTCCTTTCCCAAGGGTCTCCACGCTGTCCCCCTGAAGGTCTTGCTGAAGGTCTCAGTGAGGGTTTTTGATGTCATCTGGAGGAAATTCAATGCTGCAATCTGCCCCCCATCCAGCTTTTAAAAATTTCAGCGACTTCGGGGTCCTTCAGCTTTTCCATGTTGAACCGCAAAACGGGGGTTTCTCTTCTGGTTTTTGTCCCTTTAGCTTGATCTGTAGGTCATGAGTACCATGTCGTGGTCACGCCAATATCAGCGCCAGGGAAACTTTTTGTCTGGGCTTTGTTGATGCTCGACTTAAATCGTTTGGGGGCCAAGATGTAGTCCCAAACTGGTTATGTGCTTTCCATTTGGGAGTGCCCACGTCGTTCTTTTTAGAGCTTTGGGGGTATAAGGTGTTGGCGACAGTAAGATGTGGCTGCTTGCGAATTCCAAAAGTCTGAGACCTCTAACATTAGTTTCGTCCACGCCAAAACGCCTACTGTCCCTGGCCATTGGTCATTTAAACGTCAGGGCCGATCTTGGCATCCAGTCGCCCTGGATCACGAAAAGTCCTTCTTTGGGGTTGATTTGATGGCGCTCTCCAAATCTTCGTAGAAACACTCGATTGCTTCATCATCGTATCTGATGTTGGTGCATAAAACTTGAAAGATGGGTCATGTTGTGTGGTTTTGCTGCGACACGCAAGGAGAAACATCTGCTTGAGATTGGGGTAAGCTGATTTACACTGTTAGTCCTCTTCTTGGGTTTACCAAGAAATCCTACTCCGTGTTGGTGTTTGAGCGTCGCCACTATACATAGGTTTGTGATCTTCTTCTGTAGTGTTTCGCCGAATCCGACCCAACGACTTCGGCCCCGTCCAAGTATTCCCATTCGTATCTTCGAAGTTCATGGGTTACTCTTGAGCTCCCACATGCGTGCAAGTTACGATGTTCCATGTACCAATGATGTCCTTTCACCTGGAGTTCGATCGCTGTTTTTGCGTCCCAGCGCATATTTTCCACCTCCATCCTGGAACGCTCCAGTGGAAGCGCGGTTTGGTATTCCGGGGCCCCAACCGATCCGGCATGTCTTTCCTTGCAGTGTTGTCCATGTAGGTATTTCTGTGGGCGTGGATTGCTTGGCGGCGCCCATCTCCTCTCCAAGCTGCTATTTGCCCATAGCTGGGGATTTTTGGGTCGGGTTATCTCCCCACTGAGACAGGTAGTACTGGGCTACAGGTTACCAGTAGCAGAGGAACACCTCTGACTCTGACTCTCGAACACCTGCACACACGAAATAAACCATCAAAACACATATAACGGACACCTACACACATGAAATAACACATCAAAACACATATAACGGACACCTACACACATGGAATAACACATCAAAACACAATAACGGACACCTACACACATGGGAAAAACACATCAAAACACATATACCGGACACCTACACACATGGGAAAAACACTTCAAAACACATATAACTACACCAACCACACACGGAATAACACAAGCAAAACACATAACCGCGATTCACCTACACAACATGAATAACACATCAAAACACTTATAACACACCAACCACACATGGAATAACACATCAAACACACATTAACGGACGACCTACACTCATGGAATAACACAATCAAACACATACTAACGAGCACCCCTACACACAATAGGAATAACACTCTTTTACTCCAAACACATATTCCGACAACCTACACACATGAACAACACATCAAAAACACATATAACGACACCTATATTCAGAATAACAGCATCAAAATTATAATACTAATAATAATAATAATAATACTAATGATAATAATGATACTAAAATAAAAAATAAAATAATGTTCTGGAATTATATAGGTGAATCTTGATAAAAGCAGCAAATAAAACCTCTTTTTTTTTTTTCTGTTTGAATAAGCAGACTCAGTGCCTTTCCACACCAGACCCCGGCTTAGCGGTTTTGATAAATTTTTCATCATTCCCCCCGGCAACAAGGCCTACCTCTTTCGAAAAGCGAACAGATTTAACGAGAGGGCAAGATGTTCTGGCAGGCGTTCGCACAAGGGCCTTGTTGTAACAAAGTCTCATCCGAAAGGACATTACAGTTCATCTTCAGATTTTTAGGTGCAAACTGGGAAAAAGGGCAGGCTGAATCAACCCAGAAACCTCACGGTTTATTTGTTTGCAGGCAAAACGTCTTAACCATCCTGCCCCCTTCCCTTCACAACAACATAAACCGGACACCTACACTGGAATACCGCGTCGAAACGACATTTACTGACACCTGCACTCATGCGGAATAAACTGCGTCGACACATCGCACTATGAACAGCACCGACACAAGAATAACTGACACATCGCTCTAAAGAAACGCATCTCTAAACACTATCATCGAAACAGCACTAACGCACACGACACTGAATACGCACTCGATACTCATCATTTAACGAACACCTACACACACGATATAACGCATCTAAACACATCATACAACGCGCACCCGACACACTAAACGACATGACAAATTCGTTTATTTCAGGATAAAGAATAGCTTCACACATGTGCTTTTTATACAGCCAGTCCTGCCCTTAGGATTTATTGGAAACATAAAACAAAATAAAATAACTAGCCCATACCACTATACAATCACACCGAGTAATATAGAACGAAAAAAATCTACACAGACCACCCCCACAACTAATAAATCACCCCAAAAAGAGAGAGAAGACAAGCAACAACAATAATAAAGATGCAAATCAGAAACACAATCAACAAAAAAATAGCAAAGAAACCAAACAAAATAATAGCAGCAACACCAACACAAGGTACAGAAGGACAACCAAATAATCCCACCTCCCAAAAACCAAAACAGAACAAAACAAAACAAAAACCTCCATAATATATAAAGATAAAAAACCTGTAAATATATCAGTTTAGGCTCTAACAGAAAAAGAAACGTCAAAAATCATTGTACTTTAATAAAATCACAACAATAGTAAACTACACAAAAAGGAAAAATTATAGTTATCATCTTACAGTTATGCGCAACAATTTGCATCCCCATGCACACGTACACACACACACACACACACACACACACACACACACACACACACACACACAACACACACACACACACACACACACACACACACACACACACACACACACACACACACACACACACACACACACACGCGCGCGCCGCGCGCACACACACACACACACACGCACACCGTGCATCAATGTCAAAATCAAATCTTTATAAAGATCAAATATAGTCATAAATGCATCTGCTTTATAATATTTCTTTTTTTGTGTAGAGTACTATTGTTGTTGCTTTTTCATAAAGTACAATGAATTTGTTGACGTTTCTTTTTCTGTTTTGATGCTTTTAAATCCAGCCTTAAGACACATTTATTTCAAACCTCAGATTCTCTCCTCTTGTTTCATCTCATTTTTTCTGTCCCTGCCCTCAACAACCAACTCCCCCCACCCCCATCACCCTGCCGGAGTGTACAACCTGTGTGTGTGTGTGTGTGTGTGTGTGTGTGTGTGTGTGTGTGTGTGTGTGTGTGTGTGTGGGCGCGCGCACGCGGGTGTGTTTACATTTGAATTTGCAAAAACTATTAATTGTGCGCGCGTGTGTGTTTTACATTTGAATTTGTAAAAATCTATTAATTGTATCTGGCTGCATGTGAAAGACTAGGATGAATGAAAGCGCTTCGATTTGTTTGTTTGTAAAATATAGCGCTGTATAAATTCCATGTATTATTATTATTATTATTATTATTATTATTATAAAAAGGACATCTGCACATTGAAATTAGCTATACATAAACACTCAAAACAAGATATCGAATAAAACATTCACTAAATCTCAAATACAGAGAGAGAGAGAGAAGAGAGAGAGAGAGAGAGAGAGAAAGAGGAGAAGAGAGAGAGAGAGAGAGAGAGAGAGAGAGAGAGAAGAGAGAGAGAGAGAGAGAGAGAAGAGAGAGAGAGAGAGAGAGAAAAGAGAGAGAGAAAAGAGAGAGAGAGAGAGAGAGAGAGAGAGAGAGAGAGCGGGAGAGAGAGAGAGAATTGAAAGAAAAACCCACAAGAGATTTTATTTATTGAATTTTATTCTTTTATATCGAGGGTACTGGAATAAGCACTTATGTGCTTTTTTACATCTAGTCCCCGTGTGTATGCGGTTTTGTAACTTCTGTCATCTGTTCCCACCGGCACACAATGGCCTACTCTTCCGAAAAGCGGAACAGGATTTAACGTGTGCGCCAGATGTTCTGCGTGCGTTCGCACACGGGCCTCGGTTTATAGTCTCATCCGAAGGACTTTGGGGAGAGTGGAGTCGGGGAAAGTATCCCCCTTGAACGAGAATCGAACCG
Source organism: Rapana venosa (assembly GCA_028751875.1). Classification (NCBI taxonomy): domain Eukaryota; kingdom Metazoa; phylum Mollusca; class Gastropoda; order Neogastropoda; family Muricidae; genus Rapana; species Rapana venosa. The sequence goes on from CM054163.1 coordinate 3,856,840, forward strand.
GGTCGTCAGATTGCGAGCGCAATGTTGTGACCACTAGGCTATCCCGTCCCCCTACACAGAGAGAGGGAGAGAGAGAGAGCAAGAGAGTTGAAACAAAAACCGTCAAGAGAGAGAGAGAGAAGAGAGAGAGAGAGAGAGAGAGAGAGAGAGAGAGAGAGAGAGAGAGAGAGAGAGAGAGAGAGAGAGAGAGAGAGAGAGAGAGAGAGAGAGAGAGAGAGAATGACAATGACAAATTCTTTTATTCGAGGATAATGAATAAGCACTCATGCTTTTCTGCATCCAGTCTCCGCCCGTAGGGATACATCTTAATAATAACCCAATACTTATAGGAGAGAGAGAGAGAGACAAATGACAAATGACAAATTCTTTTATTTCGAGGATAATGAATAAGCACACATGTGCTTTTTTACATCCAGTCCCCGCCCATTAGGGATACATCTTAATAATAATAACCCAAGAGATGAGAGAGAGAGAGAGAGAGAGAGAGAGAGAGAGGAGAGAGAGGGGTGAGAAAGAGAAGGAGAGAAAAAATGTATGGTTGTCCATTGCTGTCAATAGTCAAGTTCCCTCTTTTATGGTTCGTTCAGCAATTCCAACAACAACAAGAAGAAATGAGTAATGATAATGTTAATAACAGCAGCTACAACAACAATGATAATGATATGATCATTATGATGATTTACAGCATGCTTTACAGCATGTTTAAGGGCGTCATAATGGGAAAGTTTGTGCACTTCATGCACAGTCATAAATTTAAACATTACACATAAACTATAATAATAATAATAAATGGAACTTATATAGCGCTATATCTTGCAAAGACAAATCAAAGCGCATGCATTCAAACTAATCTTACACAGTCATGCAATCAATGATAAATAATCAAAAGTTTAAACAAACAGATATTTACAAACATGGTGCAATGCAGACAAAATCTATGAAATAAAGTTTCGATAGTCAAATGTTTTTCAAAATCACACATACACTCGCACAGGCCGTATACTTTAGCAGGGTGATAGAACATGGGTTAGATATGAAACAGGAGGGGGGGAAGTCTTAGGTTTGAAATAAATATGTCTTGAGGCTGGATTTAAAAGTGTCATAACTAGGCTTCTGGCGAAGAGAGAGAGGAAGGTTGTTCCAGATGGATGGACCAGAAATAGAGAATGAGCGGCGGCCAACAGTGGATTGGTTGAATCTAGGTATTCGTAGGCAACAAGGTATCTGCAGTAGAGCGGAGGGAACGTGAAGGAGTGTACAGGTTAAGACATTCACATAGGTAGGAGGGTGCAGTTTTGTGGAGACATTTGTAACAGAGGGTACTGATCTTATAATCTACTCTCTGTGGCACAGGCAGCCAGTGGAGAGATCGCAAGAGAGGGGTAATGTGCTCAGATTTTTTCTTTCTGAGAACTAGTCGAGCTGCGGAGTTTTGTATACGTTGAAGGGAGTGGATAGATGTTGCTGGCAGACCAGCTAAAAGAGAATTCCAATAGTCCAGACGTGAGAGAATGAGAGAAGTGACAAGATTGGCTGTTGCATCAGTGGACAGGTACTTTCGAATTGCACTAATGCGCCGTAATTGATAGTAGCACGACTGACAGGTCTGGGTGATGAATTTTTTCATAGAGAGTGTGTTGTCGATAACGACACATAGATACTTCACGGAAGTGGATAAAGGGACTGATGTATTGCCGAGTTCTATTGAAGTTGTTGTAATGGAAGAGAGTTTGTGTTTGGTCCCTACAAGCATGGCTTCGGTTTTATCTGCGTTTAACTGTAACTTGTTTTGTATCATCCAGTTTTGGATATCTTGAAAGCAGTAGGCCATCTTTGTCAAGAGAGAAGGCAGATTTTCAGGTGTAACACTACTTTGAATCTGAGAGTCATCTGCATAAAAGTGATGGTTGATATGATGACGGTTTATTATATGTGATAGTGGAGCAGTATAGAGAGTGAAAAGAACAGGGCCGAGAACTGATCCCTGCGGGACACCACATTCCAGTTTGGCAGGTATTGACTGTATCTTGTTTACTGCGACTGTCTGGAATCGGTCAGTGAGGTATGAACTGAACCAGAGAGGGCTGTGCCAGTAACACCGAATGTTTTTTTAAGACGGGAGAGAAGAATTGAATGGTCAATAGTGTCGAAGGCTGCAGATAAGTCGAGTAGAGTGAGAAGGGAGATTTTCCCCGAGTCAGAAGCAAGTAGAAGTGTATTTAGGGTATGGGTTAGGGTAGTTTCAGTGCTATGATTGACGCGATAGGCAGACTGAAAAGGGGGAAGGAGACTATTTGAGTGAAGATGGTTGTAGAGTTGTTTCAGAACAACTTTTTCAAGGACTTTAGATACAACACACCTAGCACCAGCATATTCCACACACACCACACACACACACACACACACACACACACACACACACACACACACACACACACACACACACACACACACACACCACACACACACACACACACACACACACACACACACACACACACACACACACACACACACACACCCACACACTACACACACACACACACACACACACACACACACACACACACACACACACACACACACACACACACAAGCACACACACACGCACGCACACCATGCACGCACGCACGCACACCATGTAAGCACGCACAACACACACATTTACACATACTTACACACACACACGCCCGCGCGCACGCATACACACGCACGTACACGCGTACGCATGCACATCACGCACACACGCACATAAGCATGCACGCACGCACACCACACACACACACACACACACACACACACACACACACATACACACACACACACACACACACACACACACACACACACACACACACACAAGTTGCAATTGTGGTAATTTACTGCAAATAGAAGATACCAGTTAACTGTTTCCAAATGAAGAAGACGAACTGGAACTTACAAACTGTTACATAAAAATAAGCAACTGCCTTTAAGTCAAATATCGAAAGCCAGCAACTGTACTATTGTTGTGACACCGAATGATCAATCTGAAGTGTGGCACATCAGAAATATACAGAACCCATTTGGTTTTTCTTTTGCTATAGATCTCATGACATAGTAGAACTTTATTGAGCATGCATCTTGCCCCAATGGCATCACTTTATAATTTAACAGTAGGCACTTAGGTAGAGAACTGTTAAGGAGTATGAAGTACCAACTACATGAGGAATGTGTATGGCAGCTGACACAACTGTCTTTATCAGCCACAGCCACATGTCAACTATGTAATCAGTTCTTCTATGGAAGAAGGACTTCCCTTCACTCAGTATGCAATCATTGAGGATGATGGTGAACTATTTATCTCTGGATGAGTGAATGGCTGAACTCACACCATCCCTTTGTTTCCACCTGAATACACCAAACCTTTATCTGTACCTCGCACTCATAAGAGTATGCTGTTTCCATCACTCGGAGATTATCAGCTGGGCATCAATCCTGAGGTTTAAATTGCTTGGTTGAAATCAATTTTATCTTGCATTATGCAGTACACTATTTTGAAATGAGTTATAGTCTTTGAACAGCAACAGTTAATCATTATCAGCTACATACCCAACATCACTTCAGCCATTATTAGTAGCTTCTTCTTGTGACCAAGGAGCATTTCACAGTCAAAGATAATCAGCTGCCCTCTTTCTCAAACCTAGGAAACACATGTTTGGCCGCATTGACCAGTCATCGGTTGCTTTAAGGAAAGAGACCCAGTGGTGCTGGCCAGACATACTTGAAAAACACACCCACACACATTTTGTCATTATCATATGTGATGAGGCCTTCACATAGAAATTATTGAGAGCTTTTTTCTTTTCATGTCCAGAGGACTGTTTTGATTTCTACATCTGGAGCATAGATATGGCAAGAGAACAGCCATAGTTTGCATACTGTGCTACAGGTCTGACTTTCCAGTTCTGCATTTTTCAGTCTGATTACATACTAAAAACTGCAGACATCATACTGCATACCTGGCGCTTGACAAAGTACATGCTTGTTTGCCATGGGTCATACAGTTGTGCTCTTTTCAACCAAGATTTAGCAATGATGCATCCTAACTATTTCCCCCTGAGACATATGTTACCAAGAAAAAGTGCGCATCAGGAAAGCGAACACTACCACGCTCTTATGAAAGCTAAGATTAGTGCAATAGGTTTTACAAATACATTTTGTACTCTCAGATGCAGGGTTTTTGCGTACCAAAATATCCTGACATCCCCAAATTAGAGGATTGCTTGATGGAGAGACTTAATAGAACTCTGACCATCATGAACAATGCTCCTGTGATGTATGTTATGAAGAGAGCACCCATTTATTCTTTATAGGCTAAAAGGTCAAACCTAACCTCATGTATGAAGAATACAGTTGTTGTCTATAAACTTAAGCAATAATAACAGACACAATTACATTTTTTGACATCCCATTTGTTTTCTAAGTTACAGTGAAGAGATTTAAATTGAAATAAGAAAGTATGAGGAGGTAAGAGGGAAATGTGAGCCCCATTTCATTCAAAAGACTTGACCTTCTTAAGCTGTTTTCAATAAAATGGCTGTTTTTATTCACAAAAACAAGTTCAAATCATCTTGTGATCCAGAAACAATTGCTGTTATTTCATGGCTGAGCAAAAAGTGCTTGGAGATCAAAGACACCCACAAACAGATGAAACAATCAATTTTCACTGACTTTGACCTAATTTTAGATGACTACTTAACTGATATCCAACAGCAAAGTATAGTAACAGTTTGTTATGTCAAATGCAATGTCAGAACTGACTCAATGCAGTCTTTAGATACTTTAGCACTCAATGTTTGCATGCAAACCTATCAAAATGGAGTATGACATACTGACCTAATTAAATGTCACGCCAGGCCTCCCAGAGGTCACACCCATCATGTTTCCATTTCTTACATGATTTAGAAGGGATTTAGGTATCCACATACCCAATTTCACACTTTTAACCACAAATGCACAATAGGTGACATATTCTCCCCTTACCTGCCTGGCTATGTGGTTGACAAACCATTTAAAAAAGAAAATGAAAGAAAAAGAATTAAAGCAGGACAAGCAACTGTCCTAAAAAATAGAAGGTAGAGTACAGAAGTCCAAACCCAAAGAGAAAAAAACATCAAAATCTCCCACATGTGGTCTTACTCCATGACTCAGTGGTCAACAAAGTCAGTGACGAAAGATTAGGGCATTCCTATGGTTTCAAAGCCATCTCTCATAAAGTTTATTCCACAGAGAATATCGGCTCAACTTTTGACTCAGTGGTTTCTTCTCTAGAGAAGCCAGTGGATGCTATTGTAATCCACTGTGGGGTTAATGATCTGAAGAAAAAAGACACAGAAGTGTCCAGTAAACTGTTCATGAAAAGCGTCAGAGATATCAGGACAAGACACCCTAAACTGAAAATCGTCATTAGCAAAATCGCACCAGTGAGGAACATAGATCTGAACATTCAAGGAGAAGTCTTTAATGCCCTTGTTATGTCCGATCTTCATAGTACTGACAATGTCTCTTTTGTCAGTCATGCTAATCTGGACACCAGGATGCTGAGGGACTGTGTCCATCCTAAGTCAAGAGGGGCCAGTGTCTTGGCTGAGAACCTCGGCAGGCACGTCCGAGGGCTGTTCTGGGAAACGCCAAAGAAGACCAGACGTTTCCTTCCAGGCCTACCAGGATCCTTCCATCTGCCACAGCATCCGCACTTCGCTAGAGGCTATGTGAAACCATGAGAGAGTAGATTTAACTACCTGAATGACTGGTACTAATCTAAGAAAAAGAAAACAACAAAGAGTTGCATACACTATTTTTGCAATAACTTAGTATCATAATGCTTTGATAGGAATAGTGAATATTTTTCCCTCACTGGTCAGCTATAACTTGGGTAAACTATAACATTTTCTGATTGTTGTTGTTGTTGTTAGATTACTTGTTGTTACCTCCAATTGTGCGTTTGCTGTGGGTTTTTTGTCAGTTATTTTTCATTTGGCATACTCTCTGGTTTAATCGGAGAAATGACTGTTTATATTATTTTTTAAAGATCTTTTTACAAGATCTGTTTTGTCAGTGCTACTTTTGATTTTCCCTTTTTTTCCTGTGAATACATTGCACTTTTTTGGTATTCCCCCCCCCCCCCCCCCCCCCTTTTCGCTGTATAAAAAGTAGACTAATCTAAAAGGTGATGTGCTGTGGTAGTCAGATCTCAGTTTTGCAATGGAATTGCAGATCTTTAGCAACAAACTTAGATTATTTATAGCAAACACCTATCAGGTTCTTCTTCTCCAGTCTTTAAATGTTAAAAGAAATAAGTTACCAAGACTGAAGCAGTTTTACTATCCACCTATCTGTGAACAACAGCAACAGACAGAGGCAAAAATCAACATTGCTATATATATTGATATTGGTTTACACTATTGTTTGAAACAGTCTCCTGTGACAGAAAATGCAAAAGATGTTTCATCCTGTGCTGTCACTATCAAGTTTTCAGAATCTCTAACAGTTAATTGTGTATCAGTCTACTTACCAAAAGGCCCTGTAAATGATAATACTAATTGGTTGAAAACTATTGATGGCCAACATGAAAAATGGATAATTGGTGGTGATTTTAACAGGCATTCACCATTTTGGGAAAAGGGGTGTTTGAATGTGACTTGTAACAGGTTAGTTGAAAATATCGTGGATTCACCATTAGTGTTATGTAATGATGGATCATACACTAGAATTCAAGACATCCCTACTCATCGGTCAACTGCCATTGATCTAACAATGATCTCACCAAGACTTGGGTTGTCATGTTCGTGGAAAACATATGATTAAACCTTAGGCAGTGATCATATTTCTATTTGTATTACCTTTAATGAAAAGTTCAATACAGAAAATACTAGCCTAGATATTATCCCAAAATACACTATAAAAGAGCAAACTGGTCCCTTTTCACAAACACTCTTCAAAATCTATAGGTAACCAGTTCAAGCGAAGATGATATTGATGATTTATACAGGTCCTTTTGTAATTCCATCTTAAGAGTAGCTTCTCAAACAATGCCTAAAGTAAAGACAAGTAGTAGACAAAACTGCAGTAATTTAGGTAATGTGTGGTGGACTGAATAGTGTGATAAAGCAGTTAAGGAGGAAAAAAAGAATGGTCAAGCGACATATTCGTGAAAAATCAATTGCTAATCATAAGGCCATGAAGTATGCCAACATAAGATGTAACCAAGTCATAGAGCAAGCTAAAAAAAATCCCACTGGACATCATTTTGTAAATCAAACATTTCAAATCCTAACCATAATAAAAATATTTGGAAACAGTTAAAGGCTATGCAAGATGGAAGAAAGAACCCAGGTTATCCCATTTGTTTACAAAACAATAAATTCCCTTCATTAACAGAATTTGCTGATTCTTTTTCCAAGATAAGTACACATGAGGGTCTATCTTCATCTCATTCTTTCAGGACTGGACTATTGCAATTCTCTTTTGTCTGGTCTGCACGCATCATCTATCCACTCCCTTCAACGTATACAAAACTCCGCAGCTCGCCTAGTTCTCAGAAAGAAAAAATCTGAGCACATTACCCCTCTGTTGCGATCTCTCCACTGGCTGCCTGTGCCACAGAGAGTAGATTATAAGATCAGTACCCTCTGTTACAAATGTCTGCACAAAACTGCGCCCTCCTACCTCTTTGAATGTCTTAACCTGTACACTCCTTCATGTTCCCTCCGCTCTGCTGCAGATAGTAGTAGTAGTAGTAGAAGTAGTAGTAGTAGTAGTAGTAGTAGTAGTAGTAGTAGTAGTAGCAACAGCAGCAGCAGCAGCAGCAGCAGCAGCAGCAGCAGCAGCAGCAGCAGCAGCAGCACAGCAGTAGTAGTAGTAGTAGTAGTAGTAGTAGTAGCAGCAGCAGCAGCAGCAGCAGTAGTAGTAGTAGTAGACAGACAGACCCTGTGCGCCATGGTATACCCAAGACATCTTAATAGCAAAGCGCAAACGCCGACAACTAGAACGGCAGTGGCGGAAGTCAAAAACCGAAATCAACAAACAGCTTTTCCGAAAACAAATAAACAAAGTCAAACTCTTAACCATTCAGCAAAGACAGACTACTACTCTTCCCAAGTTCTCTGTGCTACATCCATAAAGTCTCTTTTTTCCCTCACATCAAATCTCCTTGGATCTGCAAAAACAACTCCTCTGCCTTACACCCACAGCCTGTCTGAACTTCCATCCATATTTTCTGCCTTCTTCTCAGACAAAGTTCGAAACATACGCTCCAGACTGGATCAGACTCAATTCCAGCCTGCGCTTCCTGATCCCCAGTTCACTGGCACTCCTCTCTTTTCCTTCCATCCCACAAGTGAAAAAGAAATCATGACAATTCTGAAGGAAATGACTATAAAATCATGCGACCTTGATCCCATACCTGCTCCTGTTTTCTCACAATGCCTTCCACAACTTGTACCTATTATCACTAAAATAGTAAACTCATCTCTTGTGTCAGGAAATTTTCCATCAGCTCTTAAAACAGCAATAGTCACACCTCTACTGAAAAAGCACGACATCGATCCCAACATTCTGAAGAATTATAGGCCTGTCTCAAACTTACCCTTTGTCTCTAAAGTACTAGAAAAAGTCGTTCTCAAATAGCTTAATAGCTTAATCTGCCTATCGCCCCAACCACAGCACCAAAACCACCCTAGTCCACACTTTAGATACACTTCTACTTGCTTCTGATGCAGGAAAAATCTCCCTCCTCACTCTTCTTGACTTATCTGCAGCCTTGGATACCATAGATCACTCAATTCTTCTTTCTCGCCTCCAAAATACGTTTGGTATTAACGGCACAGCCCTCATCTGGTTTACTTCATACCTCACAGACAGGTTCCAGAAAGTTATTGTAAACAAAATTCAATCAAAACCTGTCAAAATGGAATGTGGAGTCCCGCAGGGATCAGTCCTGGGCCCTGTTCTCTTTACTCTCTACACTGCTCCACTCTCACATATAATAAACAACCACCATATTGATCATAATTTCTATGCCGATGATACTCAGCTTCAGTGCAGTGATACTGTTGAAAACTTGCCTTCCCTCCTGACAAATATGTCCTACTGCCTTCAAGACATGAAAAACTGGATGACTCAGAACAAGTTACAACTTAATGCTGATAAAACTGAAGCCATGCTTATAGGGACCCAACATAAACTTTCCTCTATCGCAAAAACTTCAATAGAATTCGGCAATACGTCAGTTCCTTTGTCCAACTCTGTGAAGTATTTATGAGCAGTTATTGACAACACACTCTTCATGAAAAAAATCATCACCCAGACCTGCCAGTCTTGCTACTATCAATTACGGCGCATAAGCACGATTCGCAAGTATCCGTCCACTGATGCAACTTCCAAGCTTGTCACATCTCTTATTCTTTCACGTTTAGACTACTGTAATTCTCTTGGCTGGCCTACCAGCATCATCTATTCACTCTCTTCAACGCATACAAAACTCTGCAGCTCGACTAGTCCTAAGAAAGAAAAAATCGGAACACATCACTCCTCTTCTGCAATCTCTTCACTGGCTGCCTGTCTCACAAAGACTAGAGTATAAAATCAATACCCTCTGTTTCAAATGTCTCCACAAATCTGCACCCCCTTATCTCTGTAACTGTTTTCATCTGTACACTCCATCTCGTTCCCTTCCTTCAGCTGCAGATACTTTGTGCTTTCGAACACCCAGATTCAAACAAACCACTGTTGGCCGTCGCTCCTTCTCTGTTTCTGGTCCATCCACCTGGTATGACCTCCCTCTTTCACTTCGACAAAAGCCTTCTCTTGATACCTTTAAATCCAGCCTCAAAACACACTTATTTCCTACCTGAGACTTTCCCAAAAAATATCTGTCCCTAATTTTCAACAGCATCTTTCACCTTCTAAGTGTTGTTCCGAGTGTGTGTGTGTGTGTGTGTGTGTGTGTGTGTGTGTGTGTGCGCGCGCGCGTGTGCGTGCGTGCGTGCGTGCGCATGGTTTTGAAATCTGTTGTTCATTATGTTTAAGGATAGTTGCATGCCTGTAAATGATGAGTGCAAGCGCTTCGCACGGCTGCTCAAAACAGGAAAATCCCGACTCTTTAGTTTCCGGCTGGCACTTTCGCTCGTAACCTAAATACCATCTGTCTGCTATCTAGGCACCGCGCGGTCAGGGGTCCAAGTCCAGCGTCTCGCGGTGCCAGCACACATTCCTTCTTTGCTGTCTATTAGCGACTGGGCGAATTTCTATTTGAAAGGCTTATTTATCAATTCGCTGCTGGATGTCCTACTTGTTTTGTACATACTCATACTTTAGTGAACAAAACTTTAACTACATGCTTTACTTGTTTGTGGTGACGGTTGTACATCTAATTAGGTTAACTAATTTTAACATTTTTTTTACAAAACACGGTGTTTCCCAAGAAACGAAGGGCTGAGTGTTTGTGTGTTTTCTCTCTCTCTCTCTCTCTCTCTCTCTCACCTCTCTCTCTCTCATCTCCTCTCCCCTTTCTCTCTCTCTCTCTCTGGTGTGTGTGTGTGTGTGTGTGTGTGTGTGTGTGTGTAAGTAAGTAAGTAAGTAAGTAAGTCTTCAGACAACCCAAAATAGGAGACTGCATAAAGAGAGAGAGAGAGGGGGGGGGGGGTGAGGGAGAGAGAGAGAGGGGTGGGAGAGATCTACTTTGTGTGAGTGTGTATGTGTGTGTGTGTGCGTCCCTGCATGCATGCGTGTGCGTGTGTGTGTGTGTTATTGTGTGTGTGTGCGGGATGTGAGTGTGCGTGCGTGCGTGGCGCCCGCCGTGTGCGTTTGCGCGTGGTGTGTGTTCGCGCACACGTGTGTGCGTGCGTGTAATGCGTAGTGCCCCGTGTATGCATGTGTGAACGTGTGTGTGTGTGTGTGTGTGTGTGTGTGTGTGTGTGTGTGTGTGTGTGTGTTGTGTGTGTGTTTGTGTGATCGGCCACAGCATCTACATGTGCCAGGTGCTTCCTGGCTTTTGTGTCAGTTTCAAGTTGTTAGTTTTCTCAAGCACATGTGTGCCGTGCTCATCTTCTTGTAGTTACATGTGTGTGGTGTGCACACGCGCGCGTGTATGAGTGTGCGTGCGCGCGTATGTGTGAGTATAGGGTATGCGTATATGTATTTATGCCATTTTGTGTGTGTGTGTATGTTTTTATCTGCTTGTGTGTGTATGTGTGTGTGTGCACGTGCGCTCATGTGTGTGTGTGTGTTTATTTATTTTGCTTATTCTTTTATTTCAAGGATAATGGAATAAGCACTCATGTGCTTTTTAAAAAATCTAGTTCCCGTGTATATGCAGTTTTGTAAATTTTGTCATCCGTTTTGTGTGTGTGTGTGTGTTTTCTTTCCGGTTTTTTGTGTGTGTTGCTTTGATGTCAAAGTGTAGGCATGTGTGCAATTTGTTTTTTGTTTTTTTACACAACACAGGACTGATAAGTAGATAAACATTTGATCACAACAATTTCTTAACAGGATCAGAAAATGCTTTTTGAATAGTATCAGAAACATCAGTGAAATAAAAACCTGAGCCATTTGTGAGGTATCTTGGCTTGATGACAGTATAGGATACTGACAAGACATTTGTTTTCTACTGTGTTCTCGGGGTTATAATTATGAGCTGTACTGGAAATGGTTCATGAACAAACCTTCAGCTGTAGCAAGGATACGGCTAAAAGCTGATGAAACAGTAGACTGTGTACGTGCTGTAACGCCTGACCAGCAGGAGTGTTCATAGAGAAGTCAGATAGCTGACACTAATGACTGCGGCAGACTCTCTCCCCACACTCTCCATCACCCTGCCTCTCACAGCGCTGGCGCGCGCGGTAGCTGGTAGCCGCTACGGTGTGTTTATTTATGGCCTCGTTCTGCCAACAGGTTCAAATTCCGCAGCCCCCCCAAAAGGTTAGTCTGCATGCAGACATATTCAATGTTTTCTCTATGTTCATTGTTTATATAATATAAATATATGCTTTTTTAGAGAGAGAGTTAGAAATGTCTGTTTTTTGTGATTGTTTTTCTTCCTGCACCTCTCCTGTTTATCTTCATGTCTGTTTGAACTGCTGTCACATCAACCAGTATGAAAGAAAGTACATGGAGTTTGGAGTCAAAAGAAAGCTCGTTTAAAGCTCATTTTAAAGAGTGCTTTGCTTGTCATTTTTAAACAATTCACTGTGCAAGAGGATGTGTGAAAGACACAAGGGTAATTTACGGCTGAACACGGCTACACCTGCAAGCGGCTAGTGCTGCCTTTCCTTTTGCCCTGTTTATTTATATCCACGCCCTGCCAGCTGCCAGTCATGAACTTTGGCTGGGAAACTAAACGGAGGGTTTGAGAAGCAGTGTTTGATTTTTTTTTTATACAAGATTCAGCGCTATATAAATTCCATATATTATTATTATTATTAGTAGTAGTAGTAGCAGCAGCAGCAGCAGGAGTAGCAGCAGTAACAGTAGTAGTAGTAGCAGCAGCAGCAGCAGCAGCAGCAGCAGTAGTAGTAGTAGTAGTAGTAGTCGTCGTAGTAGTCATAGTAGTAGTAGCAGCAGCAGCAGCAGCAGGAGTAGTAGTAGCAGCAGCAGCAGGAGTAGTAGTAGTAGCAGTAGCAGTAGTAGTAGCAGCAGCAGCAGGAGCAGTAGTAGTAGTAGCCGCAGCAGCAGCAGCAACAGTAGTAGTAATCGTCGTTGTCGTTGCAGCAGCAGCAGCAGCAGCAGCAGCAGCAGCAGCAGCAGCAGAAGCAGCAGCAGCAGCAGCAGCAGCAACAGTAGTAGTAGTAGTAGTTGTACTAGTAGCGGCAGCAGCAACAGCAGTAGCAGTAGTAGTAGCAGTGGCAACAGCAGCAGCAGTAGCAGTAGTAGCAATAGTAGTAATAGTACTAGTAGTAGCAGTAGCAGCAGCAACAGCCTTGGTAGAAGCAGCAGTAGCAGCAGCAGTAGCAGCAGCAGCAGCAGCAGTAGTAGTAGTAGTAGTAGTAGACTCATTTTTCTTCTTCTTTTTATTGTTGTTGCTGTTGTTGAACTTCATCGTCCAATAATAATAATAGTTATAATTATTATAATGATAATAATTATTTTTAATAATAATTATTAATAATAATGAATAATAATTATAATATATATGATATTATTCCATATATTATTATTATTAATAATAATACTTTGTGCTTCGAACACCCAGATTCAAACAAGCCACTGTTGGCCATTGCTATTTATCTATTTCTGGTCCATCCACCTGGAATGACCTCCCTCTTTCACTTCGCGAAAAGCCCTCATTTGACACCTTCAAATCCAGCCTCAAAACACTTATTTTCTACCTAAGACTTTCCCCTCACATCTGTTCATAACTTTCAACAGCATCCTTCACCTCCTAAGTGTGTTTGCGAGTGTGTGTGTGTGTGTGTGGGCATGTATGCCTATGTGCCATGGCACACATAGATTTGAAATATGTTGTTCATTTTGTTTAAGGAGAGTTGCATGCCTGTAAATGATTTGAGTGCAAGTGCTTTGATTTGTTTGTTTTTGCAAGATTCAGCGCTATATAAAATCCATATGCTATTATTATTATTCTTCTTAATTATTATTATAATTATTGTTGTTGTTGTTTGTTTTATAGCCTGCAGACCACTGAGGCCCTATCACCCCCCTCTGTTGAAAATAAAAGAAACCTGTCTTGTTTGTGGTGACCAGTAAAGGATTGTCAGGCTCTCGTTTCTGTCTGTTATAGGGTGTGGGTGGGTCCAGACAGGTAGGGGTGTCACTTCTCTAGCCAACCATGATGGTCATGAGGGAGGGGAGGGTGTTACCACAAAATGAAAGGACCAACCCTTACAGGATATTCAGTCAGCTGTGCTGTAGCAGTCTCATTGGGTGTCCTACAAGTACCACCACTACATTGGGTTTGTCATTAGAAGTTTGGCACAGCCTCTATGGGTAAGGCTCCACACACACACACACACACACACAGGGTATATATATATCGGAGGGGCTTCCAACTTCTCTGACATAGATACCTTCCCCCCACCCCTGCTGAAAACGAGTGATAGTGGTTGCTGGCTGGTACATTTCAAACAAACAAACAAACCACTGTTGGCCGTAGCTCTCTCTCTGTTTCTGGTCCATCCACCTGGAATGACCTCCCTCTTTCACTTTGCCAAAAGTCTTCACTTGATACCTTCAAATCTAGCCTCAAAACACACTTATTTCCTACCTGAGACTTTTCCCCTCATATCTGTCCCTATTTTTAACAGCATCCTTCACCTCCTAAGTGTGTTCCAGAGTGTGTGTGTGTGTGTGTGTGTGTGTGTGTGTGCGTGTGTGCGTGTGTGTGTTGTGTGGTGTGTGTGTGTGTGCCTGCATATGTGCATGCATGCACATGGATTTGAAATCTGTTGTTCATTATGTTTAAGGAGAGTTTCATGCGTGTAAATGAATTGAGTGCAAGCACTTCGATTTGTTTGCTTTTTACAAGATTCAGCGCTATATAAATTCCGTATATTATTATTATTACAGTTCTAAATTAATTGGTTACTCATTGTAGTTGTTGCTACAATTGTGTCAAGTTCCTAAGGATCAAGGTTTCCTATTTGAGGACTGGAGAAATGATATGAGTGAGTTTTGCTGACACTTAAATAGAACAAAACCACCACCAAACCATTCCTGTATTGCTATAACAGAATTTTTATTGGTTGAAATCACTGTTGCAGCACACTTTACAGCAACCTTCAAATGGTAGGATTATCATTATTGGGTCATTGTTGTTATTCTAGCTTTTTTACTGTATTTTTTTAAAAAGAGCTTTTATTGCTGTTTTTCTGTGAAGCAAAGTGCTGGTGAAAAAGCAAACAACAACAAACCAAACCAAAAAAAAGGATTTAACCTGAAACAAACAATGGATGATTTAAAAAACCCACTTAACTTAACAACAAATAAAACAATAGCAGAATCGTTAGTAAAACAAGGGAATTTTTTTAAAAAGACAAAAAAACCCCCCCCCCCAAAAAAAAAAAAAGAAAGAAAAAGAAAGCAAGACTGTTAGTGAAACACGTTATGATTATAAAGGAATAACAACAGCAAACAGAACAAACATCAGGGTTTTAGTCAAACACTGAGATAACAAAGAAAAGACAAACAACAACCAAACCAAAAATCGGAGTTACTAGTGAAACGATGTAATAAAAACAAACAAACAAAAACTAAACAAAGCAAACCATAACAAAAAGCACAGTTATTAGTGGAACAATATGTAATAAAAACAACAACAACAACCAGCCGCCTTGGCGCAGTGGTGAGAGCCTTGGGTTAGTACTGGAAGGTCACTGGTTTGATTCCCATGAGTCATAGGGATTTTTTGGACTCCGGCTGGCTCCTATCCAGAGTGAGTGTACTGTGGGCTCAGTGGGAAGACTGGGACCACACAGTCGAGCTTCATCCTCTTAAGGGATGCAAGTTTGAGAGGGTTACTCAAATTACCTGACCAGCACCTATTTTATCACTATACATGATATTCATAAAGATTTGATTTTGGCATTGTTGCATTATGTGTTGCATGCGTGCGCGTGTGTGTACGTGTGTGTGTGTGTGCGTGTGTGTGTGTGTCTGCGTGTGTGTATGTGTGCATGGGGATGCAAATTGCTTTTGCATAATCTCCTAAGTCTGCTTATACAATATTTGTTTTGTGTAGTTTACTATTGCTGTTGCTTCCCAAAAAAGCTTGCTCTCTCTCTCTCTCTCTCTCTCTCTCTCTCTCTCTCTCTCTCTCTCTCCTCTCTCTCTCTCTCCCCTTCAGTGGTTTTTGTGGGGGCTTTTGTGTAGATATTTTCCCCTATACTATGTGTGTGTATTAGTATGGGCTTTATTTTATTTTATTATATATATCCCTAAGGGGGGGACTGGATGTTAAAAAGCACATGGGTGCTTATTCATTATCCTCGAAAAAAAAAAGTGTCATTGTCATTGTCTCTCTCTCTCTCCTTTCCTTTTATTGTTTTGCATATAGATTTAATTGTCCTGTTTACAATTAGTATCCTGTTGAATGCTTTATTCAGATGTAATAGTTCAGTTTTATTGCATAAGTTGACTGTATTTGAGATTTAGTGAACGTTTTATTTTGATATCTTGTTTTGAGTGTACCAATTATGTTTAGCTAATTCCAATGGGAAGATGTCCTTTTTATGACTATACATGATGTTCAAAAAGATTTGATTTTGGCATTGATGCATGGTGTGTGTGTGTGTGTGCGTGCTCGCGCGCGTGTGTGTGTACGTGTGTGTGTACTGTGTGTATGTGTACCTGTGCATGGGGATGCAAACTGCTTGTGCATTATCTTCTAAGTCTGCTTATACAATATTTGTTTTGTGTAGTT